>JBBMHQ010030668.1:0-17101 GCA_037834295.1 Postelsia palmaeformis
CCACGTGGGATTTGAACTTGGGTACCAATACCAATGGTCTTTGAAGCTAACCACTGGTCTACCGGGGCGACCGGCTTGTAGTGATATTAATATTGCACGTGAACCAGGAACAAAAGTTCCCCATAGGAAAACCCTCTCCATCCCCTCCTTTTTGTGTTTTGTTTTGTATTAGAAATCGTTCTGTTTCATTGTCTTTCTGTTGTTATTATCTGGTTTGACTTGTCGCGCTGTGTCAGCAAGTCGTCATGTGTACTGGGCAGCATGCTGGTTTTTGTTAATAATTTAAAAACCTGTACCTGGTAATATTGAATACATCGTAAGAAGTACCTGGTACATGTTCGAGGTACCAAGCACTGCTGCTGTATATACCAGGTACCAGGTATCAACCAACAACACCAACAGGACCAACACCACCAGGATAAGACTATTGCCAGGCTGGGCATCTTCGATAAAACTACTAGTGGTGGTGGTAGTGGTGGTGGTATAGTGTTGGTTTGTGCTACTCTGTCTTGTCCTTGCTGCTTGTTCGTTCTCAAGAGACAGCGCGAGGCAAGGCACACCACCATCACCGCCGGCATCATCTGCCACCTGCTGCAACCACCACCAGTGCCAACACCACCAGGATAGGACTATTGCCAGACTGGGCATCTTCGATATAGCTACTAGTGATGGTGGTGGTGGTGGTGGGGATGGTGGCGTTTGCTCGTGGTGCAGCTACAAATCTACGTGTGTGACTTGCTGCTTGTGATTTGCTGCTCGAGAGAGCGCGGAGGATTTAGGCTAAACTCCCAGTGACAATTGGCACAGTGGTAACCTATTATGACAGTCACAAACTGTGAGCAGTACCTGGTACATGTATGAGATACCAAGCACTGCTGCGGTATATACCAGGTACCAGGTATCAACCAACAACACTACCAGGACCAACACCACCAGGATAGGACTATTACCAGACTGGGCATTTCGATAAAACTACTAGTGGTGGTGGTGGTGTGGTGTTGGTTTGTGCTAATCTGTATTTTTCTTGCTGCTCGCTCGTTCTCAAGAGACAGCGCAAGGCAAAGCACACCACCATCACCGCCGTCATCGCCTGTCACCTGCTGCAATCACCACCAGTGCCAACACCACCAGGACAGGACTATTGCCAGACTGGGCATCTTCGATATAGCTACTAGTGGTGGTGGTGGTGATGGTGATGGCGTTCGGTCGTGGTACAGCTACAAATCTACGTGTGTGACTTGCCGCTTGTGACTTGCTGCTCGAGAAATGCGGAGGGTTCAGTCCAAACTCCTAGTGACAATTGGAACAGTGGTAATATATTATGACAGCCACTCCCGCCTAGCTCTCCGATCTCGGCACGACTTTCGACACGAGCAGTACAAGACGGTGCGCATGAATAGCGGGCGTCTATTAGTCCCGAGCGTGTCTGAATCGGTTCAGTGTACGCGTCGTTCCCCAAAAAAAGAAAAGTGAACCGACGGACGGACGGACGGACGGAAGGATAGACGGATAAACCTCAGTATTAAGGATTCGTTAAATAAACCCACGCTGTTGCAGCTTTCAGATCTGTTGTTTGTCCGTTTGTGTCCGTTCGTGAGCAGGGGTATACCCACACGGGTAGACACACGACTCGTTATAGAAGAGCATATATTGAGGGTGGTCGGGCTAGCGCCTTTCTCGCCTCATAAGCTCCTCATTATTATACAAAAGCCATGTGGAATACGCCAATCACTCGTACCACGGGTTTGTATGGACTCACGCAGGATACACATCTATCTGTATTTTTGGCATGCGAGGAAGACAACAGAATCTTCTCAGAACCTGCAGAAACTAGGTAGTGTGTCGCAAATCGCCCGAATATTTTCAACTTCAAACATACAGACAACAAGCATGACTAGCTGTGATATCGAGGATTTCGTCCAAAGTCTTCTAGTACCGCACTCCCACTTTGGGGACAAACCAGGACACATTGATGAAGTAGTTTGTCCCCAAAACGGGACTGCGGTACTAAAAGGGTCAAAAGTGGTGCGTGATACTTCGGTTGCACCCTACTATTATTGGGGGGGACCATAATAGTGAATAGGACAAAATACTGACAAGTAAGAGTAGCGAAATGTATAGCTTTTTGTGTGTACCGTAGGTCCTATCTAGTATGGCCCCCTGTAATAATACTATACCAGTGCCTTTGTACGGCCCCATGCAAGATATACGTTCCGTTTTACGAGGAAGCTAAATCCAAAGCTGCAGAATATTCAAGGATATCGTGTATGTTCGTTGTTAATGCGTCCCCGCCGAAAGACGTGAGCTCGGAACCTACGACTAATAAACTAATTCTCCGAGATTGTTCCTCGAGTGAGGAACTTTTCGGGGAGTTTCCTATACCTCGTATCCCTGTTGTATATATACTTGCTAAATAGTTGGGATCGCCATCTTCACAACTACAGCAGTGCCTAGCAGCATTAAATATCAAGGATGTGTGTCTTCAATCTACACTTTATACGAGGAGTGGAGCGTTCGATAAGAAAAACTTGATCCGGAAATTATCTCCAAACGTGTTAGGGATGTGTGTCTATAGGTTCTAGGAAAGAAGAACGGGTAGGGAGTGCGGTTATATTGACAAAAACAATATCTCGGTAGAGTAGTAATGAGCTCCCGTTCGGAAATCGGAAAGATGGAACCGCCGTAGGGTCGATTTAAACTTGGTATACCGCACGGGGCATATGCAGGCACTGGTACAGCAGTGTTCAGCGTGCGGTCTTTTTTGGGTGCGCATATATATACTGATAGCCGCATCATGTACTGGGTGTTAGGTCGCGGGCCCTGTCGAGGCCACTTCGGCTTCGTTTTGCGTTGTCCCGACATCAATCGTGAGGAGTCACGGATGTCGAACCACTTGAATCAGTACTTGACTCGCGTGTAACAGTTGTCTTTCAACAATCGAACGGTAAAGTGTTTGTCGTTGGTGCTTCGTTGAGGTCGCCAAGCAGGACCTCGCGAACAATTTAATTCCACAGCAGGTGGTGAGTGAAAAAGCGGACAAAGCGCAACGCTTTGTTCGGCACACACGGTCGGAAAACATGCAGGAAGCCATGCGGCGTCCAATCTACCACGCATCTTCCATCACAGGGGTCCATATGAAATACTACCTACTGTACGGTACAGGAAAAAGCTAAGTAGGTCGCTAAATTGACGAACAATATGTGTTCCTATTGACTACAGTATGGTCTCCTGTCTTGACGTACACTACCGTCACGGTGATATCCACGTCTCGGGTATGGTCAAATACTCAAAGGAAAATCAAGCACGTACTATGAAAAAGTACCACACATACCCTCTTAAATTCGAAGAATGAATGCGAAAACTATGTTTTCGCTGTGCTGTTCGCATACGAGCATACAGTACAGAGTTTGATACGATAACGAAAATATATCACACCCTGCGGTGAACGGCTTTCGCTCTTCTTGGTGACACCAAATATCATCGCCCCATCACGTAAATAAATGTCAAACATACATCGCAAATCACTACGGTAGCGTGTGCGAGGACCTCTCCCCGTTACCCTAATTTTACCCCGCGCTGCGTGTAACCTGCTCTGGACTCGGTACATAGGACATCGCACGCAAAGAAGGCTTCTCGACTTCGAACATAAGAATATGGCCGCTTTCAGCGCGGCGTCGGTCTGGGTGAAGGGCTTTGACGGGCGTGGCTTCGTTTGCTGGTGAGACGTTACCCTCCTTTAGTGCGCACGCCGACACGTGTCAACAATGGCGTAGTATCGTTTGTGGAAGCTCGAAGCGGTCCTCCGGTGTAGCATCGATAGCTCAGGCCAAATTTGGATTTGCATTCTACGTGTGGGCTTCGACCGCGCATGATACGAACAAGTATGTGACTTTCAAAGTGCATTCCAGGCAGAGGCACTGTGGGACCAGGTCACTGAATTAGGGGTCACTCACCTTGTTATGCGGCACGGGTTGTATAAATGCAATACCGCACCGTAATGCAGCGGGAGTAATGGCTGACGGTGCTTCGATCGATATCGAGTTTTAGGGGCTTTGTATTTGAAACTACCTTTGCTTTTGGTACCTACGCTATCTGCTTTGTGGCGTATAGAGTACTGTCCTCATCGAGTGAAGCGTTCCCCACAATCAAATGCTACGTGATATACACGAAACATCCGTGTTACTGGCACACCTCACCAAAGGCACGCCTTGACGCCGACTACCGTGTCGACGCCCCCTAATCCCCACGCGCTTGCAATCATACCCAGGTGCAACAGAAACACCGGAAACGTTGTGTATTCAGATCCGGAACGCATGGGATTGTCAGACCACCCCAATTCCAATGCTCACCAGCCCTACAAGGTTTTTAGTTATCCTCAAGAGACGGCATGGCAACAGTACACGGACCTAAAGACCAAGGCGAAGTACTGGCACAACCCGGTTTCGGAACAGGTGAGGCCTTACTCCATGAACGGATCGATGGGCGACGCACGGAACGACACAGGTGCACGCATAAGTTAGGGGCTCTTTTCCTGACCCAACCACCCATGTCCACATTTTTCTTTCTATTACGCCCTAACCTCACAGACCACTTGGAACGACCCCACGATCACGGAGGATAAACAGCGACCGCCGCCGCCGCCAGAGAGCGAGCAAAAAGTGACAAAAAGACAAAAAAGAGGGAACAGGACCAGTGGTTCAGGATCGACGGTCCCAAGAAAGGGAAGGTCTGGTACAATGAATAAACTGGAAAGATCCAGGATGACAGGCCGAAATGTCTCATCAAATATGGGTCATAAGGAGGTTGTACTGGTTTGAGGCCGGAAGGATACTTCGGAGTCCGCGTCCGCGTCTGTTGGGATTGGTGTCAGACCAACTATCAATATTTGGATGTTGTGGTATGCGCCGTGAGTGGCGCAGGTTTATTTCACACGGGTGTTTCAGTTGATAGGGAGAGGGGGGCAGCTGGCGTACTACAAAGCTCTGCAGGGGTTGACGGGAGTTTCGAAACGTACCGTCGAACGGCCGGCTTTCTTCTCGCGGCACTCGATCTCGCGTGGTGTAGAGAGGCGTCTATGTTCGGGGGCAAATATCAACCATGTGACGTTGTATGAAGTGCCTGCCGATTATAGTGGCTGATTTACTAATGGCGCAGGTATCACTCGGCCTAGCCACGCCGACCATCCCTTTGTTTGGGAAGCCAACACGTACGTCTCAAGGGGCCGGGGGTGAGGGCTCCTTAAAAGGTTTCGAATGGAGGTGGATGGAAGGCGTTTGTCGAACGGTTTGTCCGATTTCTGTTCGATTAAGAGGGCGAGGTGTTAAGGAGGGCACTGCGTACGTGTTGAGCTCTATTTTATGCCAAGCACGTTGCTTTGGCAGTTCGGGCGGTGGAGAACGAACCGGTCGTGTTGTGTGGTTTCTTATGTTCTGGAAGACATATTGTGTGACTGCGCAGCCTGCACATGGCAGAAGGCCCGCGCCCATGGAAAGTGTGGATGGCGTAGGCTGTAGGGGGGAGAAACATTTGACGACACATGTGGCTTTATACATGTACATACTGTATAGCACCATCGCTGCTGGTATTATAGTCGATAAAAAGAACGCGGAGGAATGCCGCCCGCCTGGTTTGAGCAACGCTCAAGCAGAGGTGAGGCAAACATACAGCCATCGAAATGTTTGTACTGTAGATATACTTTTGACGTTTTTCGAGACGGCCGAACTGTGATCTAAGTTGTTGACTGTTCGCGCTGGCGATATATCGAAGAATGCCCGGATGTCTCGCATATTCTTGCAATGAGAATGTTCTATTGAGTTCTCTGCGCCTGGATGCTCACGAGGAACACGACTGTGCCATGCGCATACATGCTGTGCTTTATCTGGTCAACAAATGCGGGGTCAATGACGGAGTACGTTTAATTTCTCGCATTCACGCTTCAGAGGCTTGTTTTGCGCTTCCGTGAGGTCGGCGGTAGGCGGAGGTGAAGTCTGTGGCGACACCACAGGTCCGTACCCTCGACCGAGCATATTGCACAGTTGCACGAGAGTTTACGTGTGGGGCACCAGGCTCTTTTCTTATCCCGATGAGGTTTTCCGGTTGAGAGTGTCGGTTGTATGCCGGGGGACTAGGCCCGAGCCTAGTCCACCCTGAGGGATGTACTCCGGCGAGTACGTAAAGAAAAAAATGCGTCTTAAAGAGACCCGTCCACGGACAGTAGATGTGGTGATCGACAAAATGATCCGTCGGCAACGAAAGAGAAGAGGGTATACCACTCAGGCGGGAAGTAGTTTCCTGGTCTGGACTCCGGTGAAGATATCAAACGGGGGACATGCTCTCGATCCAAGTAGTCTCTTATAGTCGAGCTGCCGATGTTTCACACGGTAGAAACCACGGCAACCACTCATCTGTTGGATATCGTCTTTGGTGCTATTGGGGGCAACGGTACGGAAGACCGGTTCCTTGGGAGTGATCAAGCGCTACGGTCACGAAGTGGTACTGGCCTGCCGGGCAAACAGAACGCTGTGCTGTTGGGGTACGCGTAGGGCTTCTCGAGTAGGGCTGCTTGACTGAATCCGTCGCCGTTTCTCGCACCCGTTTCGCGGTGCGCTGGCATATTACTGATACATATTGCTGGAACAGGTGGTCCCTTTCCATGATGTAGAAACAACGAGTAGGTTTGCTGTCGCACTCGTCGAGTAGATATTTCGTTCCGGCTCCCGGCCGGGACCCTATTCATGAATTCGATATAGATCTCCTCATGCCGGTTTTTTATACTGGTGGACCTTTGAGTTTCTGGTTAAGCTGATGCTTCACACTGTCGGACGTCGACAAGGGTAGCAGTATCATTAGAGAGCTCTACAGCGAAGCCTGAGGACTACTTTTCAAACGGATTACACTGTCGGACGTCGATAGGAAGAGTAACAATAATACTAGAGAGCTCTACAGCGAAGCCAGATAATTACTTTTCAAACGGATTACACTGTCGGACGTCGATAAGAAGAGTAACAATATTTCTAGAGAGCTCTACAGCGAAGCCAGATGACTACTTTTCAAACAGGTTCAGGTGGAAACCCTACTGAGGTGCATAACTATGCGCGCTGCGCACCCGGTGTGCGATTTATCATCGTCATCGAGTTTTCAACCGGCGCGACAGAAAAACGAATCTCACGATGGACTCTCCACCTATTCAAGCAGACCCCGCGAAACAACGTGTGTCGAAGGACTACCGAGGGGAGGTTCAGCTCCCGGCAATGCAGTTTGCATGCGCGTCTAGAATCGTTCCAGTCCGTGGAATACGTGCAAACAACTGAACCCGCATGGACAGTAGCGCATGTTGTCTGGCGTGTACGGGGTACGGCAAAGCTCCCTACTATCGCACCTAACTATTTCAATAACATACACGCATGCCATGGGTAATGGCCCGTGTCCATGTGTATATATACGAGATGTTATATACTTGTCTGCCTGGTGCCTACGAACAGAGATGATCTGGACAGCACAAACGGCATGTACCACAGCTTACCGCCGGTATGGAGACGGTGGTCATGGTTAGTTCCTCCTATAAACAATTGACAGAGTGCGATATGGAGGAAACTAGCACTCATCCAAATCACCCACTGATCGAGAAACAGCCGGACTCACACTGATGCATATACTATACACGTATGGTAAGCTACTCGTTCCACTACTAGCTACGCGTTGTTACGCATTGTCTCGTATGAATTTTCGTATTTCAGTCAGCGTTTCTAGCAGGATATTATATGGTCCGTACAATATAATATAAAAAATTTTCCCCAAGCACTACTGTATGCTGCACATGTTCCGTTTCAGCTTGACTTGAACATCCCCTAACGACCGAAGTGATTGTATCGATTCTCACTTTGGAACAATGAACACCGCACTTTACTTTCCATCATCGAAGGCTCTTACCTGCCTGCACTTTCCTCGCTCGGCATATCCCTCTGTACCCTACATTTCGTCATCATCCCGCCCTCACGCCATTGCCAGCAGTGATCCAGTGACTTTCCCCTTTCGCCCAGCAGGCATTCAATTTCGAATTATTCCTCCTACTGCTCTCTCTAGTGTTGCGTCTGTTCATCATATCGTTTATTTCAGGCAATGCTATGTAGGGTGTGATGGAGTGGTGAGTTGGCATGGTGAGTCAGTGTGCTGGCAAAAGATCAGCACGAGGAATAAAGCCAAGCCGATAACCCGGGCAAAAGCGTGAAACTCCGACAAAGGGTCGATGTGGAGCGCCAACCCTGAAGGTATTTGAACAAGAGCGCAACACGCCGGAAAAATGCTAGCGCGAGGTGCCGATTACCTCAGGCGAAGGTGTGGAACGTCCGCAAACTCCGGACGTAGATTTCCGAGTCACAGGGGTGTTCGAACAAAAAAATATAGCACACCGGCGAATGCTAGCAGACTAGTACCATGCCTCGAGTGACGGTATTAAACATCGCCACAAGGTCGGCGTGCAGTACCAAGACAATCCATCACTGGAGTACCCTCACCTCTCCCCGAACGAATATCGAAAGCCACCCTCGATCGTTTGAAGAAACAGCTATCGGTGGGTTCAAAGAGAGTTGTCGAGATAGCGTCCGTTGAAATAGTGCGCACCATCGAGAATGTCGCGTGATTGTCTCTTCCTGCCCACTCAGCTGGGGGTGTGTGAAGAAAACGGTGCACCTCTACGATTGCGCTATTTTTGAAAGGGTCAAGGAAAAGCCGTGTTATACGACGATGAAGAGGTAACGTGCTGGGCGGTTTGATAAGGGCAATACCGCGTGAAAGACCGGCCAAGCACTGATTCTAGTGGTTAGAGTTCCCTGGTCGCACACCACTACATGGAGCGACCACCTTGACACATCTAATACCTACCACTGCTTTAGTTGGAGCGTTGACCGCTGGTGAAAACTGGGGCAGCGAGGCGACCAGTACAAGTACCCAATGACGGGGGCAGTGACAAGGAACTAGCAGATGTCGAGGATAGTACGAGGTGAGGGTACGATGCAGGAAGCGAAAACGAGATATCAAATGCCACAACTCACCCTTGACCTATTTTAACGGGACCAAAGGATCACCACACACGGTCCCAACACACCACACACTACATACCCCACCCCGGAAACATTTCGTCCGTTGCGTGCGAGGCGGGCGCGAGATACAGGTCGCGGAGGGAAGGACAACGAGTAACGTGGACTGCCTCAAGAACAAACCGCAGCAGCAGCAGCAACAACAGCAGCGCCGCAACACGACATGTTTCACGCTATGTCCCATAGCACCAACCACACAATATATATATGGATACTCGGCGATCGCGAGCGAGTTAACGACTACTCCTCCGGCAAACCGAGGAAATACTGGATGGGCTATCTGGAATCGCCCGGCGGCGTCGCAGAACCGGCAGCAGCAGCAGCAGCAGCAGCCTGTATTGTTCGCCATATGATGTTTGGAAGGCACAATACGCTGCTTCAGGGGGCCATAGTAAAAAAACACCTACCAGGTATGTTACACACAAAAACCTACTGGTATGCGTTTCCCTATTTTTCCTAACAAAATCTTCTCCTACTCTACTGTGGTCCCCCGTGATAGCGCTTCATGCCACAGTAATTTCAGGTGACCTTTGATCAAACACGCGATTGAAGTTTTCACATGGCGCTGCAGGGGGGGGACGTTAAACCATGACAAACTTATGCCGCGCCAAAGAGCGACGGCAACCCGTCTGAAACATACATTGTATAGATCGCACACACAAGTTGTCGCACACAGCGGCTACACTGCCCGGCGAACTACTGCTGTACGCAAACTACCAACTGCAGATATGGGCCAGCTTATCAGGAGGACAGATGCGTTGGTCAACGCTGTGATAACGAGTTGTCTTGTGGTGGTCGGATCCAGTCATTTTTGGTTGTCTTGTACTCTCCTATGCTGTACCTCACGTCACGATGTGGAGAGAGATCTTCAATCCTCACTTGTCACGAATATCCATCTCAAGGCCAGTGCCCCCAGGATCTTCCCCACGAAAACACAATGGGGGGTATCTCCGACGGAAACGCTGAGTTGATATCCATAGCTCTTTCGATTTCGCTGGGCAGGTGTTTGGGCACCCTGTAGGCTGCGGGCTCACTACATTTGGCAAACGCTATCTCACAAAGCTTCCTCTGGTCTTGCCTCTACCTACCTCAAAATGCAAAACAGCTTCTTCCACACGTGAAGCGTTAACCAGAGAGGGGCGGTTTATCCTAAAACACCGCTGAACAGCTTGAGCCTCACCACACCGCTGAAAAGCTGGAGCCTCACCGGGGTCTCATTGTCGACCACATGACGATTCAACGGCGACAGAGTGTTTTTGCGAGCTGCTGCAGACGGTCACGGACAGGAAGGGTCAGGTGTGCCCACCTTCGTTCTCGGTGGCTATGCGCCGTGAAGTGGCTGTTCGCTGTGTGATCACCGTAGTCGCTTGGCGTGGTGTGTGTATACAAAGTATCACTGTTGTAGCTGTTCATTGTGCTATAAGGTCATTTTCCCTTGCACTCTGCTCCTACCACAATGGGCATAACAGATTTCAACGGCGTGTTTCCTTCCATAAATAATCCCCATCGCTCGCCACATTCGTTTCCCTCAAAAGTGACATATTATACGTTTTCGAATGAGTTGGACATTTCGGGAATAAACCGTCAATTTCGGCTGAAGAAGGGGTTCGCCACAGCTTAAGCAGGACCGTTCAGAAATACAAGAGAACGGCGCAATGTGGATACTCAAAAATTGTCTGTAGATTTCTCGAACGGCGGGGGAATTGTCGTTCCTCGGGGAAAGGTGAATCGTGGAGAGGCAGACACTGCTACTCCACAAACGAACTTGCACCGGCTAGCTTGTCGACAGTCCGGCATGTATTCGGCAGAAGCGAGAAAAATATCATCATCAGTAGGGAGCTTGGTGGCAACGCTACCCGCTGTGTCCTGACAATCTGAGGGAAAAGGAGCGGGGGGATCTACCAGGTTCAGAACTGGTGACCAGCATATTTTAAGTTGCTCACGCTCGAGGTTGGCGAGCGTCCCAACCGCTTTTGTAAAAGCATGAGTTTATGCGATTGATTTCTCTACAAAAGCTTCGGTAGTTCGACCTACTTGGAGTTCCACCAAGGCGGTGAAGGATTTGCCCTGTCCCTTCAGAATTTGATGATATACCCGAACCTATACAGTACAACAGTCGAGAGGTCCGCTATTCTGGTCGATTGGGTATTTTATCGATGCACTCATCGCTTGAAGACTACAAGGATAACGCAAACCATCGATCTTTGTATTTCGGGGAAACCGCGTGCCAGCATGTCTTGACTCGCAAGCTGGTACTGAAAGTGTCCATGCGTTATCAAGTGTTTATGGTCGGGGCGTCGGAGGGTGCTGACTCGGTATGGAACGGACCCGACTGTCCGTGTTATGCAGGTTGTCTCTTGGTGCGCTTTACCCCCCACACACATCTAGCGCTACTATCTTATTGTAGATCGTGCCTCGTCTTAGTGCCGTTAGAGAGACGGCGCGAGTCTTTTCTTTCGGAATGAACGTGCAAAAAGCAAAGGCATTGCAGCAGAATACGACCATATAAAATACCAGGTTGAAACAGGAAGTGACTACAACGAGCCGGTATTGCTAACTTCAGCAGGATCTTCACAAGGCTATTTAGCGGTCACAATGAAGTCGCTGTAGTGTGGGCCGTACGCCTTTCAGATAAGAAACCTAGGGTGTCCTTCGTAGGTAGTCCGTTTCGTTCGTGAAGGGGCGGTACAGTACACGTAGGTGAGAGCAGCGTCCGCGTTCCGGCGCCACCGCAGACAAACTCGCGGGTATTTACCCAGCACCAAGGCGTGATCCAACACCGTACTGCCCTTGCCCTGGCTGAACCCCATGACGTACCCCTACGTTGTGCTCGTACCTGGTGAGGGTGGAAAGTGAGGACGTACTAGTAGTCCCCGTGAGGTAGGCAGTTTCGAGTCAAACCAGGCAGCACCGTTGTCTCGGAGCGTTTTCGTCGTGGGCGTGAAAGGTGCAGCTGTACATAGCAAAGCTCAAAACACATTTTAAATGTGGGCCAGGCTCATATCCACTATTTCAGGCAGCGGTGTTTCGTATATACAAAGATCTCAGAAAACAAGGAAGGGTTTCCCTTACTTCGTGTCAGCCTGAAGCCAACACTTCATCACTCACAATCTGGTGAGGGCTACCGTGCTGCCGAATGGCAGAGGAGTCACAGCCGTATCAGCGAGGGTAAGCCACCGCCCTGCAGAGCGTTGAAACCAACAGATGTGTCGCATTTAATGCCCACACGATCGCGGTCGAAATTGACATACCTGGTACACAACGTATCACTCGTCACTCATCCCACGATGACGTTTTGGCGCAATATTTGCTTGAGATCCTGGAGCGAGCAACTATGACCGTTACCGCACGGTACTAGTTCAACGGGTACGTTCGTTCCAGAACAAGCATCTTCGAAGCCATGCTTCGGGTGAGATGTTGAATTCCTCGTATGCGAGGAGCTCAGAAAATGATGAGGCACCACCCGTAATAGGCATCCCTCTACCAGGTAGTGTGTGTATCGAATTGGTCCATTGAGACAGGATGAATGTGACTCGTGAAAACATAATTCGTCGTGATGCAGTGCGTACGATCGGTATGAAAATAAATACCGCACCCGCCCCAACACCACGAGGGCGACTACGTGATTATGGGAGTAACAAAACCACAAGGCATGCAAGAAATGCCAGACGCATCGTGCATCGAGCACACTGGACACACACTGACTTTTGTG
This sequence comes from Postelsia palmaeformis, assembly GCA_037834295.1. Lineage (NCBI taxonomy): Eukaryota > Phaeophyceae > Laminariales > Laminariaceae > Postelsia > Postelsia palmaeformis. The sequence goes on from JBBMHQ010030668.1 coordinate 12,808, forward strand.
CACAGGGCTCCCCCTCCCCTCCTCGACAACATGTGTCCTATGCCGGGTGGAGACAAAGCTCCAGTGCCCTAAGCGGTGGCGCCGTCAAAGGGTGTCCTATCCGCAAAGCGCGGAGAGTACATTCACCTGCAGCATGCACGTAACACGGCATCTTCGTCGGCACATAGGCGCTATATGTTGCGAGATCGAGTGTTGCTTCCTCTCCACGACACAGCAGTCCCTTCCATGCGATCCAAATGGGAAATATAGCGCTGGTTAAGCAGCTTATTTTCCAGTTGTTGTGAACAGGGCACTTAGAGTTACAGTGGTGCATATGGAGGCTTGGTGCGCAATAGTGAAATCTGCAACCGCTTTTCAACGCATTCTCCGTCATTAAGACGATAACACGCTATATACGCAAAGCTTCCCCATCCTTAAACGCCAGCCGAGATAAAAACTACTGGATACAAGGTATGGCGCGAGCGCGATAGCAAGGATCAACACCTCAACGTATTTTCTCCGCGTCTTCCTATTCCCCCGCCGTTCGGTTCACCCCGGCGCTGCTCCTCCCTAGCTCTTCCACTTCACGCCAAAGACTCTCTGCCACCCGGCGCAACCCTTTATCGCTCGCGATTATACTACCACCCAACCGAGCTCTCACCAAACCCATCCTAACGAGCAATTTGCCACGAGAAGCGTTTGACAAATAGCTGATGTCACCACCCAACGCGTCCTTAGGAATACCGCTGCTGTTACTTCCATCAATATCGTTACCACAACCGTTACCGTTACCGCTACCGTCACCGCTACCGTTCCCGTTACCGTTACCGTTATCGCTACCGTTACCGCCACCGATACCGCTACCACTACCATTACCGTTGAAATTACCGTTACCGATACCGTTACCGATACCGTTACCGTCCACGTTTGCGCCGACGTTCATGTTTCTGTCCCCGAGCGGCAAAAATTGCGTTGCTCGGCCATGGCCGCCGTCGCTGTCGCGGTCAGCGACGACCACCGACGATTGCACCGGTGAGCTCTCACTCGACGGTAGTGCCAACGATAACGGCAACGTCAACGGTAATTCCAACGGTAACGGCGATGCCCTCGGCACAGGCTTTTCCGTGGAAGCAAGCGCTCGGTGCAGCGTCGCAAGCTCCTTTTTAGCCTCGCGCCTGAGCCGGGCGCGCTCCTGCAGCGCAAGGAGGCGACGCTCGGCATCGGCAACTCGCACCTGTAATCGCGAGGGCGGGGAGCGGGGGATGAAAGCGGCCGGTGAGAGTCGTACAAAAGTTAGGGCGTACTCGGCGAAATGGGGGCGGGGAGCCCACCCCCGCTACGTCGTGTGCTTCGCTTGCGTGTTTTTGGAGGACGATGCGTATTCTTGACCCGGCATCAACGTACTAATGTTCCGTTTGTTTTCAGGGCGATAACACCATACTGGACCCATCCGCGGTTGATGTTGCCCGTCGGGAGGGCGAATTAGACGTTTCGATCCGGCATCAGTCACCTGCTGAACCTTACCTAAACCCAATACAATACCTTTAGAACTATCAATCAAATCTTGGGGAACGAACCACTGTAGACTGGGAAAACTGCGGCAGTAGGCGGCTTCCTGGACCCAAGCCTGCACAGAGCGCAAGCCAGCAGCGGCATACCAAAACGAGCTTCCCTAAGAAGCGGCCCGACTAGATTAAACTGCTGCCTGTCGAAATGTTCAACACAACCCTCACCTCAAGAGCTCTCTCTCCCACCGTCGGCTGTGTGGTCCCAGGTGATAATCCTTGTGCTGGTTTCAACTGCACCATAAACAGAATTTCCGCGGGGGTGTTAGCGCGAGCGGGGAGCGGGGAGTGGGGACCTAGGAGCGTCGTTGCTTGCGTGCCATGTGCGCGCACGATCAGTTTTGTTGGTTAGTTCCCTCGTGCATGGGTTCAACCCCGCCCCACACACTTTCTACTTGCGTGGTGACGAGCTTGCGGCGGGAGACCACTTTTTATTGTCACCCGTCTCCATGAAGAAGGCATATACATGTAGATAGGAGCAATTTACGCTTGCAGCGTCGGAAGCTTACTCGAAGCTGACTTTTGTCTCTTGTACGCATATTTATGCAAAACCGAACGAGAAGTTTATGCAGTGTAGAAATGAATGCAAAAACACTGAAAAAAGCCAACTTACTTCAACAGGTATTTTTCGGGGGAAGATAAAAGGGCGTTTTCTTCCTATCCTCAACCTAAATCGCGGGCTCCATGTGGTGTCGCGGGGAGGTAGACGAATGAGCCTTGCCGAGCCGCCATACCAATGCCACCTACGCCACATTGAGCTTCACGTACGGTCAATCAATCGCGGAGCGGCCAATCCCGACGACCATTTCGAAGCCTCAAAAAGGCAACCAACCACGAGAGTTGCAAAAGGCAACAAATTGCACAAACGGTATGGGCAGCCCAGCACAGCACACCCGCGAAAAAAGCAGTAAAAAAATACACAAACGCAACAACCCGTATTCCGGCGGACACACGTAAGTATGCAGTTCACAAACTCAGGACCGAAATACAGTATGATGGGCCCGGCCGGCGCCCGGCGCTGGAAGCGACGGCCGACTTTTTCCCCCCGGCTCACCTCGCAGATAGCGGCGCTTTCTTCGTCTCCTGCTACGTCCCCACATGTAACGCCCGACCCTCTCACTCCGCCACCACCTACGGAGGACCGAGCGCCTCGCCCGGCAGGAAGAGTACCAGCGGCGCCAGGTTGCAGTCGCCCTTGCTCCCCCTCCACCTCTCGGCGTTTCGTCAAGGATGGTGGATAGTCTGTCCACTGACTGTCGTTCGATGCCTCGTGGCCGCCGCTACGCGAATATGGCGCGGGGGCAACCACGCCGGAAGCCCCACAAGTCGTCGCACTGGACGCCGTCGATGGAGGAGGCCGAGGCGGGAGTGGAGGCGACAGAGAAGCGGCAGTGCCACCGGCCCAGCCGGAACGAGACACGCCCGTGACCTCGAGCCCATCGCGGTCGCCGTTGCCGCGCAGGGAAAAGGATGGCGCCTCCCGCCCTTCCCGCCCCCCCACCGCCGCCGCCCCCGCAGCCCCCGAGCTCAGATCCAGACGAGGACCTGGGACGCCCGCGTTTCCTGCTGTTGGGGAAAGGGAGTGCCGGATACACGGGACCTCAAGTGACTGCTGCGCCAGCAATGTTCGCGGGGTAACCCCAAGTGCCGTAAACGCCCCCAGGCGTGGCGATACGCTAGGACCAAGACCGGGGCGGGAGCCGTGCTCCTCCGCGATGCGCGGGGGCTCCGCTGAGCCGGAGCTAAACAGAGGAACATCGCCGGAGGAGTTGGTCTGGGCGTCGACCATTTCTTCGCCGGAACTCCTGTCTGGCGTTCGAAGCTTCTCCTCGGATCGGAGCTGGGGCGGCCGCGGCAGCAGCTGAGGCTGAGACTGCGAGGGGTGGGCCGTCGTCGAGCCCGTAGCATGGTTGACGTAGTAGCCACTTCCAATGACGGGTGCACCAACCGTGGACCCCCACCTGACGTCGTCAAGCACCCGGACAGAGGTTATTCCAGAAAAGTTCGATGTCTCACCCAATACGCCGGTTATGCCGCTGCTACCGATGCCGCCACCAGATTGACGGCCGCTGGAAGTATCTTGTGGGCTCAGACTCTCCTTTCCGCAGATGCTGCTGCTGCTAGGGTCGCCTTCGCGGCGGCCAACCCCCTCGGTATATACCCCCCCTCGAATGTCACCACGAGCGCGACCCGTGGCGAGCGGAACCTGCCGCATGAGACCGGCTCTGTTGCCATTACCACCACCGCCAACACCAACACCACCGCCGCCACAACTACCACTACCACTACCATCCTTGTCGTCACCACCATAACAACCACCACCACCAACACCACCACCACCACCACCATTATCACCGACGGCGCCGAGGCTCCGACCTATTCCCCGCCACTCGTCCGCCAAATTTGTGGGGTACTGAGCCATGCTCGTCTCTGCGCGCCCACCAGCACTCCAAGAAAGTCCGGCTCCGGCGGAGATGGCGCTTCCTCGGGGATCGCCTCCAACACGACCACCGCCCCTTCCGCCGGGGACGCGGCTCGACCACCCGAATCGTGGATCGACTCGGTGAACCGCTCCCCCGCCGCCTACCGTGGCGTCGTTGCCTCCATGGCCGCGTACGCCAAACAGGCGGTTCATTTCGTCAACCACCCAGGTGGACAAAGGGGGGTTGTCGCCGCTGCTAACGCCACCGCCGCCGTCACCGCCATACTTTCTGCCTGCGAAGCCGCGCCTGCTACGCTCGCCCACGGCG
>JBBMHQ010030779.1:0-17096 GCA_037834295.1 Postelsia palmaeformis
ATATATATATATATAATATACCAGGTATATATTATGTACTCCACTGTTATATCTACAGCAGTAGTAGTAACTCTGCCGCTGATGCTTGCTGCTGTATGGTAGTGGAATGTCGACAGGGCATGTGCTACTCAGGGAAAACAAAATGGATCGCCACTGTTCCGGTTGAGTTCCGGAACACTACAAGCAGGTGGACATATAATCTGAAATATAATGATTTGCGATACTTCTGACAAAAACCGCAACCTGCTGTTGTAGTGTCTCCTCGTGGGTAGTTTTTTTTCAGACACTGGAGCACGTGTGCCTCCGTTTTATCTCTTGTCCATAAATCCCTGATAGTTTACCTACTGCTGTAGCACCTGCTATATATAGAGTGAGGGCGGGATTTGCCACGGCGCGCTGACACCCGATTCCCGTCTCGCGCATAACCGAAATGACTGTGAGAAAGGCTGAAACTCCACACTGACGGGCGATTGTCCTGTGAGAGGGTTTTTGTTGCCCCAAAAAAGTGTTTTTTCTCGGGGAACGAAACGATTGGATCAGCGGTAAAATAATAGAAGTAGTGTTATTTGAATCAACATCACTCCGGGTGGCAGGTACCAGGAACAGCAGCAAGCAGCATCAACCACAGCAGCAGCAATATAGCAACGCACGATCAATGCAGCACAGCACTCTTTGTATCACATGGACCCACCGATGATCTTGACTAGAAGTGATGATCGATATATAGAAGCAAAGCACTGGTCCAAAAAACACGAAACAGACGCTGATGGCGCTTTCTACGACGACATAGGGGTGGGTCGTCTGGGGCCAAACTAATTGTGCTTGATGGGGGTTCTCGACTGAGAAACTCCCCACAGTACCTTGGCTTGACTCGACGTCTCCACAACCAATCGTCCTCGCTCCGAACCTAGGTTTTATAGGATCGCTCATCGGAATAATAAGCGTGCAAATTTCTTTCAGACCAGTTTTCGAATGATATGTAGCGCACTCACCTCAAGCAAGGGCATCAGGTGAATTATTGCCGTGTCATATATACATACGTCGAATCGTCGTGTATATATATCTCTGAAAAACACAGCAGCAGCAATAATACTGCGAAAAGTCACGTGGGTAGCAGGGAATTGACCGAGAGAAGGAGTCCGGGGAGCCAACAGTCTAGAACCTTTTGTACTTCTTCAATGAACAAACATCAACGATTCAACAGCAAAAGCAATGATCCTACTTGCACAGTCGTGTGCGTCAGAAATACAACACGATCGATATTTATTCCAATATTTCAATACCCGACCTATATTTCAACACCCACTAACATGATAATATTATTTTTTTTCCGTATCTCGTGCCACTTTTTAGAACTACGGCTGAATAACTATTACCAGGTACCAGGTGTTGACACAAGAGAGATCGGTGCGAGGTCGTTGCAGCCACGACGGGAAACGGTGTGAGAGCATATAAATACCAGGTACGTTTTTTTGTCTGTCGTACCTGCGTTGTGGAGCACAAGATCCTCAGGGCGAGAGGGATACCCACCGCAAAGACAATCTCGCAATCAACTCCCCATCGGTACCACTCTTCTTCATGTCCACAGTTTTGGTTGTACCCAGCCGCTCTTTCTTGTGATACTGCAGTTGCTGGAATACGCGTCTACCTGGCATCAATAGTTGTATGTGCTTGATGCATGTTCCTCTCGGTCGGTCTTGACTGCAGCCTGCAAGACGCAAAATACGTGACTACTACTTACTCTAAAAAAAGTAATCATGCAATGTATTGGGCGGTGCGGTTTGTACTTCGCGTGCAGTCAGTAGTATACCGGGTATAATATATTCCACGAGTCGATGACGTCAACAGCAGTACGTGCCTGCCCTGGGGTTCCTTCTAAAAAACAAAACAAAACACCGGTACTCATTTTGAAAGGGCCGCAAATATTGATTTTATAGCACGTAAACGTGTTGCCTGAAGTACTGCCTACATCCACCAAATATAGCGACTCTACAGTGGAACTTCTGTAGCATTAATAGTAGTAGTACTTAACGTACCCGGTACACATTAAAAAAGTGTACGTGGTTTGTGCGCAAATACTGGCATACTGTGCACGTGAGGATCCGCCATTGAAGCCATTGCAGAAGTGTTTTCGATAGGGGTGTCTTACTGATCTCCTTCCTAGACAACAACACAAAGGGTGGGATTTTGAGGTACTAGCACGAATGACGCTTAAAGATCGCGCCAAAAAGTACTTCGTCGAAGGTAATAATAATAATGTGATGAAATTGAAGTATATTTTTTGATCAGGATTTCGTTGTGCAATACACACCGAGCGCTTCAATACCTCGCATGAACGGCCTGTCGTGTTGTTGCTGGACACAGCACAAGAAAAGCTGGGAGCACAGAGGCACGGGATTTGGCGGGGCATCACGCGGGCGAGCGGAAATATTTCGAGGCAGAACGCTGCTGACAGTATGCTGGCGGCCCGCAGCAGCTGTAGTACCCCCTCTTGCCCGCTTTTTTGTGTCGTGGATAATCGTTCCGGAAGAATCTTACTATTAGGTCTACCCGTGCTGTTACCGCTTTGTTCGAAGACCGCAACAGCACGACAGCTCGTATATCGGGTCAATTCTACCTCGCACCGGTAACAACAGCAGCGGCCGCAGCAGCAGTAGCATCAGCAGCAGCAGAGGCAGTAGCGGCGGCGGTGGTATGTCTCTACGGCCAAGATGCCAGGCTCCGCGAGTGATCAGAGCGGAGCCTGTTGGCTGAGAGCAACAGCAGCAGTAGAGAGCAAACAGCTAAATCTCAACCCGTCTGTGCTGGTGCTGATGCTGTTCAATATTCTTCGTCAAGCTGATGCTACTGCTGGCTACCGGTCAGTAGCTGCCGCTAGTTGTCCTGCTGCGGTAGCGGTGCAGTTGCTTGGGCTTGCGGGATAGCAGCATCAGTACTGTTGTGAACTCTGCCGCCACCACGGTGGCTGCGCTGCCGTTGCTGCTCATACGCTGCTTGGTAGTGTTTTGATATAATTTTGTCTGTCGCGTGCCGCGTTGTCGCATACCTCCATTAATCCCTCAGTTTGAGAGGCGTCGCGTGCCGCGTTCGATCGATCAGGTTCTCGAACGCACCAAAATCATGATGGGCCCGTTCGAATTTTTCAGCGAAAAGTATAAAATTCGAAGACACTTTCATCTTCGCGAACACCCATGAAAGAAATTCCGCACTGATGCCCATGTTTTCAAGAAGCAAAACAGAACTGTTCCAAAAGCCTTGCCTTGAGTAGTCCGTCGGCAGCAGGTGGATACCATCGTTCATGGTGCGTCCGAAAATCACCTTTCGACCAATCTACCTGACGCTCACTCCCTCTTCATAGTCAACCATTTACTCGGAGTATATTCTTGCTAGCTTGAACGGGTGCTCCGTACACAGGAGGAGCACACAAGAACCGAGCGAAAGCAGTTTATTTTATCGGGTTGCAACAAGAGCGAAATTGAACACGTGCGGGGTCCAACAGTGATACCACCCGTTATCGTCGATCTTGAGGAGGAAATTACCTAAACTTGAGGGGAATTCTGGGGGATAAAAAACGAAAAAAAACCTTCGTGAGATCGAAGCGTTCCGTGGAAATACTTTCGATCGCTGTAAATCAACAATCATGCCATGTATCATTTAATTTGCAATATTTGCCTTCGTACCTCCACCTATAGCAGTCGAATCGAAGAAAACAAAAGGGAAAAACCTGTTTGTACTGTATTACGTAGTCGCGGGCACGGGATACCAGGATACACACTTGGCGTAGGCCTTACTCTAGTGGTAAGGACGCGTGAGAGCCCCTCGAAGCATATTGTGAGATAGATGTATCAACATACACGTAAACTCCTTGATTCCTCCAGGCTAGTTCCCCTCAATGAGTAATACATATATATGCATATATATATATATATATATATATTATTCATATATACATCTACTCCACATACATACCTGTATTCTTTAACGAGACCAAATAAAGGCCGTTGTGCACGCGATCGAAGTAAGGCTCAAAGTGTCGAAACACTATTAATAGTTCAGATGATATCCTTGGTGTTATAGCCGGCGGGCTTCTTCGTTTTTTTATGTAAATACGTGAAGTAAGGAGGTTATGATACCATAATAAACTACCGATACATGCCTTCGGCGTTATTCCTGCTGGTGGCGATGTTCCGTGCAGTCCATCACGCATTACGCATACATGTTCGAAGCGTGTATCTGATACACGGATATACACTCCATTAGGGTTGCCGCTTCAGTTCATGTTACAGTCCAAAGAGTATGTGGATCCTTCATGTGGTTACAATGTATAATGCGTAGTACGAGATATTGAGATATTACACGCAAGTTGCAGAGATGGATCTAAAATAAATTATCAATCTTACAGGTAAAGTGTGTTTACCGTAAAGATATTTTCCCGAGCACGCCAAATTATCTCGGGGGGAACACTACACGCGCTACATATGTAGCGTGGTGGCAAGTACGATGTCGTTGTGTCCCTCTAGGGCGCGGATGACGTGGGAAATGTAAGCTACACGACCCTAGTGGGTCCGTCCTAGGGCACATGCTCTGAACCCATCGTGGTACCCGATACAAACTTTCACAAAGAGATCAGGCTCCGCGGACACGATTGCCCTGTTTTAAAGGAAATTGCTCCCCGAGCGTCGTGTACGGTACTTCGAGTATTTCTTTATCACGGTTATTTGACAGTAAGCAGGCTTGACCGGAGGCCAGCTTTCCTACAGACTTTCCGTCGTGTGTGTACTGTTGTTGTGCAGATCGCTCGATATTGATGTGCCCCTAAACAGGTGTGGTGGGCGAGGCATGTTGCGTAGCTGTAGCGAATCGAATGAAGCTCAACAACCACGCGTTAATGTTGCGGTGAAACTGTCAAAACGCTAACTCAGTAGTTCTGTTGGAAATTATTCAGGTGCTTGGGTGGAATGGAGAAGGTACGATTTTCTTCAACGATGTTATTTGTGCAACAAACTCGGCGAAGAACAATGGCGGTTGTTTCTATACTTTCGGCAAGGGCGTCGTCAACAGCAAAACGGTCATGCTCAACAATTTGGCAAACCATGGAGGCAGTATACGTGAGTGTAACAGGTGCCGTTTGACCTATCACTGCTACGTACTTGAAGGCAACTGTGCTTTCACGGGAATTGTCCTAAACTACTGTTTGCGTTGAACCATCAGCAGAAAAACTTCCCAATCATGTTATTTCCGAGCTCTTGTGCTTCGGTTGTATCCTCCATGACGGCAGTAAGGCCTTAACTGTTCTCTTTAGATGCTGGAATGTCCACATCGCCCGCGTGACGTTTCGCTGCTTCACGTGAACTGAAGAGTCGTTCAACCGTAAGAGGAAGTAACTTGAGAGTCTAACCACTGTATTTTGCAGTATCCACGGTGTTTGATACAGCAACATCTCCTCACCTGGCCCAAAATTTTGCTCAGCGGGGGATGCATACAGTCCAAAACATCTTAGACCCGAGTCACGTTTTCAGCTAAGCCTTTTTTATATCATAGCGCAGTTGTACCTCTTCTGCAGTGAAGCAAATCGAAGCCGCGAACCCACGCCTTGCGGCCTTGGTGCTTGATACCCACGCAGTTGCGGGAACAGGGAGCCAGATACTCGTCACGGGTGGAACCTTCGCAACCTCCTCCAGCAAGAACGGAGGGTTTATCTACGCTAACGACAACAGCAAAGTGAACATCACCGGGGGATCGATAGTAAACAACGTCGCGTCCGCACGAGGTGGCGCGGTGAGAGAAATGTCGCGTTATGAGTCATGATACCCGCGTCAATGGTATATGGAAAAATTTCAGATACCTACGCAGGCACGGACTCAACGTGCGATGGGTATTGTGTCAAACGACGGAGCTCGATAGTTTGAGGGCTTGTTGATACTTAACTCCGATGTATTGGGTACTGTTGACCAGACACTGGGCTTGCGACAGTTCAAAGTTTTTGAAACGTAGTTAACGTCGGACTTGCCTAAGGATCCACCTGGCTACTTTTGTTTCAAATTCACAACATATTATCGCTAGCAAATCGTGATCCCAGATTGACACAAGATGTTTACCCTGCGTGACTTTCTGTTCGTTCGAAAAAGCTATACTGCAACGGGAATCAAGCATCCGAGATTGCGATCGAGGGAGGAATCTTCGAGAACAACAAGGCTCTGGACAGAGGAGGCGCCATCGCGGTGTGGGGAACCCCTGCTCTAGTGGCGATCACTGGAGGCACCTTCGAAGGCAACAGCGCGACGTGAGTTTACAGACATCGCGCAAATCGTACCCCTTTGCCGCGCTCGAAGTGGGTGTGATTGATATTCTGGCAGTGCATATCTTCATGCGCAGTTGAGGAGGATAGCGTATAACTAACGCGCAGGGTATTGAATGAACGATCAGCGTGATTGTATCCCCGGGGGAAGTTTCCTCCGTCGGGCTAACACTATGCTACCTTTCCCAATGACTCTCACCACGGCCTTTTCCAGCTTGTACGGTGGTTTCGCGTATATAGAGAAAGAGGCCAGCTTCACTTGCCAGGGGGCCACCGTCCGAGATAATCACGCCGACTATCAGGGTGGGGGCATCTATGCCCGACACGCCACGTGGGTGAACTCCAGCTGCGATTTAATCGAGAACGAGGCGCCTCAAGGAGCAGCCATCTTTTTGGCGAACGTCGTAGGCGCCTCGTTTGAAAACCACACCGTCACCAATAATCTGGCCACAGGAGGGAGCGTGGTTGATGTTGCGGCGAGCTCCATGGTGGCCAAAGCGGTGGAGTTCAGCTCATGTGACGGCAGCCAACAAGAATGCCCTTTGAACCGCGCGATACAGCTAGACGACCTTGCCACATTTTCCGCGGAGCGATGCGTGTTCAGCGGTTGGTTAGGTGACACCGTCGTGTTCAACTCTAACTCGGCCAACGGCTCGCTTGTTCTCGACTGCTGTGACTTCAGTAGAAGCTCCGCGGATATGATAGTGTTGTCTCCCAACTCGGACGCCGAAATCCGGAATGCTATCATCAGCAACTACACGTTCAGAACCGCCGTCGCCGGCACAGTTCGGGAGCCAAACACGCTTGTAGACCGAGCATTGAACTGCAGGAATCCCCGCGCGTGTGGGACCGGGGAGTGTTTGAATAGCGCACTCGGAGTATTGTGCCAGTGTCTCGAGAGCGGTAAATGTCTCAACGGGGGCGGAGCGCTATCCCTTGCTATTACACAACACCCAGATGGAGCTACCTTTAGTCCAGATCCGGTGGCATTTGAGCTTGTGGTTTCTGCGGCGGGCGGCACGACAAATGCAATATGGAACTTGAAGGGTGACGCCACAAACCTCGATCTGGACATAATACCGTCAAGTGGAGTTTTGCCTCCTAACGGTACTATAACTGTATCGGTAACCGGTAGCTCTTCCAGACAGAACGTCAGCGGTGACCTGACTAGTAGGTTTTATTTGGTGCCAGGAAGTGACGGTACCTCGAGCTCTATCGCTGACGGCAGCTTAAACACGACCTTCACGTACTACCAATGCCACGAATATGAATACGCGGACACGCTCGGGGCCAACGACACAAGCGCTATTCCGTGTCGGCAGTGTATGCTCATCGAGGGCAAGGAGGGGATCAATTGCGAAAACCCTGGAGCGGTGTTGACCTCACTGCCAATCCAGCCGGGCTACTGGCGGTCCAGCACTACTTCTATAGACGTCCACCAATGCCTACGCTTAGAAGCATGTCAGGGTGGGACGAATGTCTCTGGGCCGGCCGATTACTGCAGCGAAGGGTACCGAGGTCCATGTAAGTCTTACTCCAGTCTCGGGTCATTGCGGAAACGGTTACATACGGGGTCGGCGCTGCCTCTATATTCTCCCATTTCAGTTCGTTCTAGCAACGTGGCAGACAGTGAGTTTCTCTTGTTCTCCTTGTCGATACGTTTTAGCGTTACGCTGGCTGGTATCAGTCCTGAAAATATCACCTAACTTGTCCAACGCAACCATTCACACCATGGTGTTCGTATGTTTCGGAGTTCTGCACTGATAGCAACTCAAAATGACATGCCACATGCTGGTAACTCACAAATGTCTTCACCCACCATCCCACGGCACTGCTTTGCTGTCAGATTGCGCGGTCTGCGTGGAAGGGTACGGAAGGGGGCCCAGCAGCACTTGCTACTACTGTGACGACACCACGGCCCACGTACTCATAGGGATCGGCACGTTCTTCTGCCTGGTAATGGTTATGATGCTACTCTTCGCCGTGGTTTTTCTCATCGGAGGTCTTGACGCCATCGACATCGTGCGCCGGACATTGACCCGAACACTCTCTGCATCAGTCAAAACGATAGATGCAGTCGATGCCTCCTCTCATCCTGCATTAGGCTTCGTATTGACACGGAAACCATGCAAAATCGGCCCCAGACTCAATTCCTTGGATAAAACCACTATTCCAACACCTTCGTTAGCCTCGGGCGAGGGTGGTATCCCTAGCGGTTGCGTACTCTCGACGAGTGCACTTGGATGGGAGAATTCTGATCGTATGCACGCCGGGCCTCTCGGTTCTTTTACCGGGACTGCTGTCGAAATATCAGACGTGACGAGCAGAAACGGTCCTAATAACACGAACGTGTCCACAATGCGAGTGGATCGGCTTTCGAAGGTCGCCGGTATTGCTGTGGGCGGACCACGACGAAGCATGTTAGTACACATGGAATCCACTAGTAGCGGGAAGCCAAGGTGCTGCGGATTTGGAGACAAGGTCAAGCGCTGGCTGTCGAGGTTGCCACTCGACAAGCTTAAGATCCTGGTGGTAGTGTGGCAGATTCTTACGGTTGGCTCGAGCGTCACGGGAGTTGAGTTCCCCGCTTCATACTCTTGGTTCCTATCGTGGATTAACGTCGTCAATCTCGACATAGGAAACATCTTTTCAGCCTCGTGCGTCTTACCACCTGTAAACTTCTACGTGAGACTCCTCGTCTCGACGCTGGCGCCTTTGGTGATGGCGGTCTTGCTGGTCTCGACGTACCACTTGGCCAAGCTCAGGGCGGGGATCGGGCGCGCTGGAGTGATCGCGAGAAGGGCAGCATGGTCGAGGCATGTGGCGGCGGGGTTGCTTCTAACGTTCTTGGTAAGATTTGAGTGAGTTTATTTTATTTCACGTAAAGAGGAGACAGGTGGAGTGCAGAGACGGAGATGTGAGAAACTGTGGAGGCTGCATGTAACTCATGCTGCGTTTTTTTAATATCGATGTCGCCGGCGGTCATGTTGATAAGACCGCGACCACAGAAACCTCCGACTTAACGCCCGAGTGTCCTTAGCCTCGGGTTTCACCCTACTACCTTGGGCTCGTTCCGTCAATTATAGATCGACTTTCAGACGTGACGTGCAGAGTTCAAAGATTTTGAATGCCGTCGACCGTAACGTAGCACCTTTCGGACCCAGTAGCTTATGGCCACAACATGCATGCATGCACATGCAAGCGCGTGCGCGTTGTACCTCCGGAGAAATATGGCACTTAGTGTTCGTTGTGTATCATCTTCTGGTTTCTTGCAATACGTTTTTTCTTCCCTGTCGTCGACAACCACCACAAACAAACACTCCTGAAAGCCAAGGATAGTGACTGATTGAATCGGTGTGCAACTCGGACAATCTGGCGGATGCCAAACGTTTACTTTCGAGGCACTGCGTTAAACGCTTGTCTTATAAATTAAGTTGTATCCATCTGCTTTTAACGATGTTAGTTCATACCCTATTCATACCCTATCGACTGTGATGGGGTCCTTGTTCAATCCTTTTTTTTTGAATTGCAGGTGTTTACTTCGACCTCGACCCTCGTGTTCAAGACGTTCGCTTGCGACCACGAAGTTGTGGACGGGGAAAGGTATCTCAGGGAAGACTACAGCCTGTCGTGCGAAACGCGGTTACACATGTTTTTCCAAGTCTACGCAGGCTTCATGATTCTGGTGAGCAGGCCATTGTGTCTGTCAACTGTAGTATCACGATCGTTGTGTTTGCGGACAAATACGTTCTCGTCTTCCAAAAAATAAAGTTGAAGGTTCGATCAAGCTGGCCTGGGTTTGACCTGTCTTAAGCTGTGTTCGTTCTACTGAGTTATCCTATCATACCTTTACCGCTGCGCAGGTGTACCCGGTCGGTATCCCGGCCCTGTACGGTGCCATTCTCTGGCAAAATCGGGCATTGCTCAACCCTCGAGTCAGTGTCGAATCCGGTGGGGTTGACGATATGAGCACGATGCCCGGACCAGCGACAGAAAACGACAGCGTCTCTTCTACACTCTCTACGACGACCGATAACTTTCATTCCTTTCAGGAGTTGCAAAAGCTTAATGAAAAAGTGAAGGCACGGAGAAAGCATCCGGTGCTGTTACCTTCTATGTTTCTGTGGAAAGATTTCGGTGAGCTTCGGAAAGAAGCAAGATGCGCATGCGGCCTGATAGCCTAAAGTTTGTGGAGACCGGCTTCCTTTGATACTTTGTGGCGCGCAAATGCTATGGATTGTGTCGAGAGGAAGGAATTTCGCAAGCATAGTATCAGTTCAGCCGGTGCAGTCAGTGCCAATGTTTAGATAAACAAAAGTCGCCCTTCCAATCCAGTTTCGTCGTCAAAATATAGAAATTGTCCGTCAACCATCGTAAATTTGTGCCCAGGTCCTGAGTTGTACTACTATGAGGTGGTCGAGTGCGGCCGGAGGATGCTTTTGACTGGGGTGCTCATTTTCATCGCGCCACACACCGCTTCACAAGCGGCTATGGCGTGTATCTTTGCCTTCGTGAGCTTGGTGGGTTTCGAGATTCTGCGGCCCCACATGGATCCGGCTGACTCGTGGCTCTACCGCCTGGTGAGTCATAATATAGACTCGGTACGGCACGTGTATACTATAGGTACGTCTGAGGGGATGGGCATGTGCCGGCAGCGGTCTTCAGATACGCTTGTTCGCGGATCCATTCTTGTGGTACGGTTGAGCTGGAGTACCGAGTGTTTGGCGTTGAGAATTCCGTGCTGCGCAAATGGATCACCGGAACTGGTCAGCATAACGCAGATTTTACGAACATAACAGCAGACGTCTGATGAGAGGTCTGAGTATTTCAGGGCGTTGCCGACGACCAATACCCGATCTCTACCAGCCCCCTCGTCTAGTACAGACTCTTACGCTGTTTCTGCAACCATCACAGGGCTGCGTGGTTATATTCTTGAGCAACTTCCTGGCGCTGCTGATCAAGGTCGACGCCGGAGAAGAGGGCGGCCGCGCACTATTTGCAGGCCTCTTGGTCGCTATTAACGTGCTTTTGATACTGGCGGTGATTATAACCTCTTGGTTTGCCGTGCAGCAGTCTGTGGACGATTTTCGAGGGGAACACAACTCCCTCACCATAGCGACGGCCATGTTGACTGCCGATCAATATGCCGCAAATAGCGCCGGGCTCACACGCAGCGGAAGAGCTGAGATGCCGTCTGCTTTTTTCTCTGTCAATCCTGACCCGTTGTCGTCTGACGATATCATAGTAAAGAACGCGTCACCGGTATCGAAGGGTTGCCAATCAAGCGATGCAACGGCCAGAGCCACCAGCGAGGGTTCCGTGTCGGAATTCGCGCGCAGTGGGGGCCTAACTGCTTCCACTCTAGACAGGTTGCAAAACTTCACACATGATCGGGGTGGTCCAGGGTCCGAAGAGTGCTGAAACCACCTGCTATTGCTATCGGCAATCGTCCTCGAAGGTAGTATTAGTAAAACTGCATTTGGGGAGGGCAACGGATACAATGACTGTGGTGATGCAAGTGCGTTTGGAGGGCACTTCGTCCGCGTATGGTTGGTCAAGGTGTTGCTATTAGCACCAAGCATGATATACTTGCGTGCCTGTGGTTTGTTGGTCTTGGATTATTTTTTGCCACCTTTCCTAGCATACTATAAAGGCGTCTATGACGCTTGTGACTCTCGAGTGACGGCGCGTGTTAGGTCACCAATCCGCCGATTCTGCTTTGAAATATGTGTCAACCACATATATTCGTTGCTCATTTCGTCGATTGGACTGCATATTTGCTTTGAGAGACAACGGGGGGCATTTGGGGCTATTTCCCACAATTATTGGCGAACAGCGGATAATGAGGCTTTCTGGTAGCGCGTGTCGACCGATGCAAGCTTTCATTTCCCCTTGTTGAAGGGAGTATCTATCCCAACAGGCAACCGTTATTGTCGTACTCGGCAGACATCTCGCGTTGACACCTTCACAGTGGTGGGTTTTGAATTGCTCATCGTGAAGCAGCCATTTTACGTCCGATGTGGTTGTTTTACGTCAAGCCTAATCTGGCGAGCGTACTCATTGCAATACACGTCTGTTGTCGAACGTCAATAGAGCCTCGCATCGCTACAATGCCAGGACGGAGCACGTCGACTTCATACCTACTAGGCGGGCATTGCTGGCACCAAGTGGGAAGCGCCGTAAGGTGTTGGGAGAGTCGCATGAAGCCTGAGCCGCATCCTACAGAGGACGGTTTATGAGGCGGGGTTTCTTTCCCACGGATGACGGCGTCCAGTATTAGATTAAGGTTCCAGTGTGGCCACTTCAGGGGACAGCAATGGGTTTACTATTGGACTGCCTCGCGGGCGCCTTATTATATACATACTACGTGATACGATCAAGCCCGTTGTGCGGAGTTAAGTTTCTCCCCTCGTCAAAAAAAAACCTAGCCGACCGCCAGCCGGGGTAACCGATGAAAACAAAAGGTGTACCTTGCCTGTTTAGTTCACCCGTTGAGAGACGTGATTGACAGCGTTGTCTCCGACTGACGCCAACCCAACCACCATATTTGCCGGGTATATTGTATATCGATGGGCCTGGGGGTGGGTGGGTGGGTGAGAGAGAGTTGATCATCGTCCATGCGAAGAGCCCGTTACAGTCGAACAAGCCCAGCGAACAAAGTGCAACTAAGCTGCAGCCCAAGGTCGTCGTCTCGGAAGGGTGTACTCCTTGATCGAAATCTGACGTGTCAAGGACATCGACGGCGGTATTTGCTATGTAGCACAGCAACGAGTCGCGGTTGACTTTTTTTATCTGGTATTAGGCTTTCTGTCCAGTATCCGTCTGGATACCTAACAGGCGCTATCGCAGCGCTTTATGTTGGTACTCCAAATATATTTGGTGAATACGTGCTTCAATCTAGAGTATTTGAGAATGAAAAGTACCAGGAATAGTGGAGAATACATTGATGCATGTGACAGTCGGCACATCAATGTTCTCTTCCTGCCATCATGAGAAGTTTTCCCCATCACGTGTTGAGTGATGTGTTCCATCAGATTCAAGCTGGCTTTAAAAACAAGATTACAACCCTTCGTTGTAAAAATATGGAGCTATGAAATCTTTTTTTTCAGGCAACCTTGTAGCCAAGGTCTGACATAACTAAAACACCATGCTTAGGATCTGCGAATCATAAGTGCATGGGACACAGCTTTTAGTGCTTGAAATATCCGTGATTGCATTCGGCAGAAGTAACTAGGGCAGTGGCAGGGAGGTGGTACTATTTGATACTATACCCCTTTTGAATAAATGGGTTGTTCGAGTGTCTTGATAGCGCAGGATACCATAGGGGCGAATCTCGGCTTGAAGCTTAGTCGAAAAGCTGATGTAGCCCCTTTGCGTGTCACGGACTAAATACGGGGTAGTGGTCCGTGGTTTCTCCACATGATATTAGACACGTACCAGGCGGTCGTGGAAGCGACGGGTTGATTCATGGTGAGGTGGCGGAAGTATTGGGCGAAGACACGATGGCTCATTCGACTACATAACCACGTCATGGGTCGTGGCACAAGTCAGGGGGGGGTGTACTTGATAGGAGATACGTGCTCGATCTCATACATGGGCTGTAGTCGTATGATCTCGCATCCCTACAATGCCAGAACGGAGTATGGAGGGATTTCGCCGACCAGGCAAACATTGCTTGCACCTAGCGCGAAGCCCCGTGAGGTGTCCGGCGCGTCGCATGAAGGGTGAGTTGCATCCTACTAAGAACCGACGGTGAGGCGGACTTGCATATGGATGTCAGTCTCTATGAAATATTGTTTCTAGTTTCACCACTTCCAGAGACAGCAGTGGGGGTACTTTGTCTCTGCCTCTTGTGCGCCGTACCTCTATCATAATGTGATACGATCATTTCTCTTGTGCGGAGGGAATATTTTTCACCTCGCACAACAGAAGTATCTTGACCACCAGCTGTGGGTAACCGCCATAAAAAAAACGGTACTCTGATAGTCTAGCTCAAGTAGTGAGCGGCATATTATACAGTGTCGTTGCCAACCAACGCCAGCTTAAGCTCTATGGAGTGGAGGGGAGGTAACCATACTGATGCCATCGTCAGCCGAGAGCAGCCACTAGAACGAACATGGTGTAGAGGCGGCCCTTGTCTACTACTGAGTACATATACGTGAGACTACCCTGGCTTTGTGTGTTGTGTTCCGTATGGTTGTGTGGTGTTTTACTTTTTTCATCTTTTTTTTTTACCTCGTGGACGGGTGCGGAATATAACGGCCACTAAGATAAGGAAAGCTGGTTCGAAAGTATCTCGATTTCATGAGGTGAAACGGAAGCCACCTTTTTTACCCCTTCGATTACCGTTCTTGACGTGTTGGCCGCAATTTTCCCTTGACTGTTTACATCGTTTATTTTACATATCGTTTCAGAGGGTCCCCTCTCCTGTGTTTCGCTCATTCTCGATGTCGCTTTTTACTCGTGGCAGCTACAGTGCTGTAGTGTGATATGATGATAGTAGTGGGCTATATAAGTGGTTGTGATACAGTCCCCTGTACTAAAACTCTGAATACCCTTGGATTATCCCCGGGATCTGAAGTTTCCAATGCAGTACACAGTAGTCATTGGGTACCCGATAGGAGAGGAGTAGACAAGCGCCTTTAGAAAGAATCTTGGACAGGTGTCGTCACCCGTCTAGGGTCGACAGAAGGAGAGCAGGGTCGGGCTGATGCCTGGAAGCTAGCCCCTATCCCACCATTCTGTCGACAGCTTTCGTTTCTCATTATCAGGAATAATACGTTTTCACAAGAAGTCTCCTGAACAGGGAAAGCTGTCTTCCTAGCTAGTTTCGATAGTACCTACATTCCATTACCTTTCCAAGATACGCGGTATATACTACCCTTCTTGGCGTCGACGGCAGGACATGAGCCTGCGCGTGAAATCACGATGGGTTTCAAACTCATTCCCTTGACCGCTCGGGCTTTCATCGTGTTACTATATTTTGGGGAGTAAATGTTTTTCGTAAGTTGCTGCCGCGGTCGCATTCTCCTCAATGTTTTGGTGTCGATCTTGGGTTATTATCGTTTACCGAATATGTTTCGCCTGTGCCCTAAATTTGTGAATGTATACGAAATAGGTTTCCTCAACGCACGTGATATACGATCATGTTGGCGCTTTGCATCTCTACAAACGAACAGTAGAATGACACTTTGACGCGAATATGCTGCTGTGCACCGAAACAGGCTGAAACTACTATGTTTCCCAGTGTGGAGACCTCCGGGCGTTCCAACAGCTTATAGAACGGTAAGTGACACTATTGCGACTGAGTGCAACGTCACCACTTCATTGTGCCAAAACGCCTGCACATCCCACATACCACACGTGCTGATGGCGTACCAACTCTCGGGAGGCAAGCGACAACGCGGGAGACAGAAGAGATGGCAAGCGGGTGTGAAGGCACAGCCCGCAGCAGACGTATAGACGGGAGGAGGCGTTGCAGTTAGCACAACAACTTCAAGATCCGCCCGCCCTTTTCTCAGAGCGCTTGGCTCCTTCAGCCATACCCTGCCCCGCAAAAAACGTGTCATCGGGAGGATGAGTTTCCTTGAGGCACCTCGAAGACAAGCGAAAATGCCTCACGAGATCATCCTGGCAACTTTAGTTGTGTCCGAATGTTTGAGGAGGACGGTTGCGCCGTTCCCTGGTAGCGGCCTGCCGTGTGGTGGGCGTGAGCTGTGTGGTGCCGTGCGGTGGTCCGCAGTACAGTACGCCCTTCATGTCTCGCGCTTTTCACAAAAGAAATATCTTGTTTGTGTTACTCTGTTATCGCTAGTTCGCCAATTATATATTATATATATATATATATATATATATATATATACTCTCATAAGGTGCGCACCGAACCAGGAGCATGAAGACAATGGCTCCGTTGGTGGCTCGTTCGAGGTCAGGTGTCGTCGGCAGCGAGATTTGCGCAGCTGTCGTGTACGGTGGAAACTTGTGAGGAGAAAACTGTTCTCCAGCAAACACCTGTGCAGTGTTGACGACACCACGCCTGAGACATGAAAGCAGTGACATTTGAATCGTATCACAATTATGGATCGAAAAAATGCAGCTGGGTTTCTTCATCGAGCACTGAATGGGTGCCCTTAAACCAGTGAAAGCAATACCTCTCTGTATTTGCTTGTTTATTGAATGAATGCGTCGTTGCGATCGGGTTATTGTGCATCGTACATCGTGGCGAAATTAGCAGCTTTGTCGTCTAACTCCTAAACGAGATCAATCCATGTAGACTGGCACCCCCAGCTAACTGACTACTTGGTATGGATGTGCCTGTCTGCTTTCCGACCCATTCACAGACCGACGTTTGTACGGCAGACGAAAAGCGTGCCCCCGGGGTTACCCATGATAACGCCGCTCCCGGGGAGAACCAAACATGATTTCAGGCGCGATCCTACCGACAATATAGGATCGTATCTGCCCGAACGTTTTCGATGGTGTCTACTGCCGCGATGAGTGTAGGACTGCTCCAGGCCATCGCTCCCTGCCTGATAAACAGACACGCTCGTGTCATCAAGATTCATTTTTTGAAGTGCCTCCGAAAACCGAAGTTATGAAGCGTAAGGTTCTTCATAAAAAGAAGGATCACTATGATTGCAACAATTACCGAGGGATTCCGCTTGTTGCCCATTCAGGCAGAGTTTTGCTGAAAATGGTCGCGTCCCGCCTCAGTAACTACCGCGAGGCCAAAGGGATACTCCCCGAGGAACAGTGCGGCTTTCGCCCAGCACGATCGACGGTCGACATGCTGTTCGTT
>JBBMHQ010030890.1:0-17096 GCA_037834295.1 Postelsia palmaeformis
CGAGGGAAGAAAGTGCTAAAATCTTCTCGCGATAAAAATGCAAGGCACGTACCGTAGTGGGGAGGAGGGAGAAGAGCTTACTTAGTGTCCCCAGGTCTAAGTTACGACTGAAGAGGGAGAGAGAGAAGAAGGGCGAAGATAATGAATGGGATGAGAAAAAAAAGTGCCCGGTTTCGACTACTGTTGTACAGTAGTATAAGTGGTGTGTGCTACTCCGCTGTATATACCATGGTAAACGTTCATTCTGGTGGACGTGCTCGGTTTGCCTTACGATGTCGCAAATAAGCCGCTTATTTGCGGCACCGAGCAACGTTCGCGGCACATACCTCAGGCTGCCTCCACACCACCAGGAATGTGTTGGCATGGTGCATGGCCCTCATTGAAGCTATCGCATGACCAAAACGGGTCATCACGAAGAGATATCGCACCCTGGTGCACCCGCTAAACGTTAAGATCGATGCCGCAAATAAGGCTTAGGGTTTAGTATACGACTACGGTTGCCGTGAAAAACTACCGGAGTATTATTTACGCTATGTTCCGGCGCACGTATCGGGTTCACAAAGGAATGTCGGCATGATGTAGGGATATCATCGAAGCTACGAGTATCGAATGGTCAAATCCGGGAGATGTTTAGTTTCCTGGTGCACCCGCAGAATGTTCTGGCTGGTGTCGCGAGATAAGTCTGCTACGAGTCCGACTGAATGAATAGTTGGTACCTGGTACTCATTTTTGCAAGCTGCGTAAATTGATTTTTGTCTTGGCAGGCAAACAGCTTTGGCGCCAGATTCTAGAGCTGTGTGATGTCCCTAGCTCGGTGCACAAGATGCCCACAATTGTATACGCATAGGATACAACTGCATACTGCGGCACGCAACTTACTCGCGCGTGGACGTACCAGGTATCCTCAATAGTTGTGCACTCATCCTACTCGCGCGTACAGGGACCAGGTATCATGGCAGACGCGAGTGGCTCGAATATTACACTGGTGCCGGATGCTTACTTCGTTTTCGAACCATTCACCACGTTCCAGGCATTTCATACTCGTCGTAGAGCGAAGAAAACAAGGTTGGACATGTAAAACGGACACATACTGCTGTATTCGTTGTGTCACACATCACGCTGCCATGCAATAAGTGTACATGGGGATTCCCTGTTCTCCCCGAAGCCCCATTCTATGATATCGATCAGTATAGTACCATAAGGACCTCGACCTCGACTTATAGATCCAGCGCAGTCGGCCCCGATTATCGGATACTTGTGTCAGCGGTATGCGACGTGCTTGTTCCAGAGTCAGTACACGATCCACTCATAAAGATAGGACACTCTCATCTCACCTGAATAAAACAACAGCAGTGTAGATTCTGTGGAGGTTGAGGACAAACATCTTGGTATAGTCAGATCACCCAATATCCACAGAAGTCTTACAATCTCTGCGCCTCAAGCACAACCAGAGCAGTTGCCGGAGCTGCCAAAGCTTGAAAAGCAGCCCGGTGGAGTTAGCCCAATGCTGCGTACAGGCAGCCAGTGATCCACCACGTATGACATACGGTATGATGTTGTGGTCGAAATTCTCCGTTGAAAGTTGAAAGCTGATAGGTTCAATTATCCGGTTGAAAGTTGGTTGGCGTGCGTTTTTTTATTGATCCCGCATGTTCGATGTTACCTGCTGCCGTCTAACAATTGGGCGGGGCAACTGGGAAGCGATTGAAAAATAGCTCTTCTAAGGCTCGTGGACAACAGTTCGTGGGGCACACCCGGTTTTCCAGCCTAACAGGCCGCGTGCCACCGTCGGTCCGGCTCGTCAGTCACTCATGACAGGGTGCATCGATGACCTGTGCTAGGTGTGCCTGCGGTATTCCTGCTCGCGAGGTCGTATTTGGTGACCACTAGGTACGCGTCGCTATTGGGGACGCGGTAGGAGATGGGTCCTATTACAGCCAATCGCATACCCACAATTCGTCAAGGGTGCGGATATCCTTCTCGATTCTGGCGTCCGCCTCGCCGCCTTGCTCTCCGAACGCCCCTGCATCGCATACCACAAGGCAAACGGTCCGCGGCGTTACGAATACCCGCAGCAGCCAGTCAGTGTAGGCAGCTTGTTGAAAACTCGTGAAGCAGATCACAGCAGCAGTTGTACGGGTATATACAAAAACTGAGAAATCGTGCGTATCTTTTCATACAGACATTTATACTGTATATATATTGAGTCTCGTACGAACAAGAGGAGGAAGTTGTTGCCGTCAGTTCAGCCCAACGGCATACTCGTAGTACTGTACCAGATGGGTACTCTCTACTAGATATACTGGACATACGGTGATGTAGCGCTGTGGAATTTTTCCGAACCCACGTCGGCAACAACGTTTACGGCAACAACGGGATACCTGTCCAACCCAATCGTACAAGCGAACAGAGACGCCGCCGAGTTCTATGCTCTCCACACCTACCTGCGATCTCGGTCGATCCATCGGTAGGTGTCGCTCGGCAGGGTTTTATACTGCTTCACAAGCTGTACGAAATAACAGCCCAGTCCGGGTTTGGTCCCATCACCCCTCTTCGTATACTACGCCCATCCACTTCTCTGGAAACCTTCGGATCCTTGGAAGAACCGCTGTAACATTATTAGCTCGACGGGAATGTGGTCATTCTAACAAGGCGACTCTACAATACATACATATCAAACGGGTCCACAAAATCGTGCACCACTCTTATGCCAAAACGTAGCGTTCAAAGGTGAAATATTAGCTTGACAAAATTGTGTGACGTGCTGCTATCGAAAGAAGAATACAGCACAGTATAGTATAGTAGGGTTAGGGTTAGGGTTAGGGTTAGGTAATTGTTCTTATTGATAGCAAACGCGATCTTCGATAGAGGTAGCATATTTCCACTCTATTAATAAGTGTCCTCTGAATGACGGGGTGCCTTGATCCAAATCGTTGGAATGCCAGCCTTGTTTCGACAAAATAATATTTTTGTATAATTGGGTCATCATAACCTCCCAAAATGCAGGAAAACTGTATATACCCCTCGACCAGAGGCTCCTTCAACGATGTAACACCCAGGCCGAGGTCGTGTCCGTATATCCTTTTTCATTGCTTGGTGGGCATTCAAAACGTCAACCCTGCCCGGTTCACGATACGACACGTTATCGCGACTCCAACACGAACTTGAACTGAAATTAAAACGAGGTGAACGTTCATTCCCAAAGCACGAAAAAACCAAACGCCTTCAACACTTGAGTCCCAAAGGCACAACTATGACCCACTGGTGGACAGTCGCCAAACCCTGGGGACGCCGTCCTCCACAGTCAAGCAACACAGCATCGTTCAACACGTGAAAAATCTTACTACAAAAAAAAATAATCTGCTTCTCTAGCTGCATCTCTCATACCGGGAGTTGCACTGTGCGCCCATCTCGATGAGGTTCATACCGAGTTCCACCATGGCAAAACAACCACAACATGTCATCTCTACAACGAAAACCTTTGAATATGTACAAGGGCAACCGACCTGCGGAGTTGTCCCGGCAAGAACGCTGCAGCTACAGAGTGGGCTCGAGGAGAGTTCTGCAATGCGCTGCTCGCACGTTACACAGGTAGGTGATGATGGGCATTGATCAGAATAAAAGACCCCTGAGGGAACGACTCCGTACGTCAGTATACCTCGAGGGCGACGTGACCACTGGGTTCTGCTCCACGTAGGCGGCTTCCCGATGGCCCTTGAACCAGGAATATCATACGTCCTCACGTACAAGCATGCGGATCGTGTCCGTCGATGGTGCTTGCCACTGTTATATTCTCGGCCCCTGTCCGTAGTACAACACTTGCCGCACGGTCGCGTCCTAGAATGCGAGCATACGCAAGAAGAGCACTAAGTCTTGTGCACTCAACAGTCCAAAATAAAAACGACCTGCTGTTGTTGGTGGCCTTGGAGACATCATGGCCTGCTCGTATGAATGCTACCTGGTCGAGCCAATTTCCGTTCTATAATCGAAATCACTCGAAAAAAGTAAATGTGCTAATGTTATAATCGCTGTCCGCCAGTGGGCGTGTGCGTTGCCGGACATTAACATACAGTTTTCCGCGATATGCGACCATGTTTGATTCACGGGCCACATCGAACATATCACGAGCTCACGGAAACGAGAATATATCTCAAGTTCAGTCGTCTCTAGACCAGTCGAGCGCGAGGTGTTTCTGCCAGAAATAGCCTACCAGGTATTACTTCGCCGGTGTGATTTGAGAAAGAACCTACTGCGAAATCGAAATATTAAACTGTACTGCATTGCACTCCGTCGAATATCGGTAACTATTGTTGCTCCGCAATCATCTAAGGTATCCATCGGGCCGAGGTTGTTCAGGTCGATGAACAACTAGAGTTTCATATGCTCCTCAGCACATCCCGTGAACTTTACACTGAAACTACTCTCAGCTGGGAGGCAGACCAGCTACATCGATCATTATTTTTGCAAGGAGTGGCGACGCACTGTTCAAAGCGGACACTTTTGGTGTGCGTTTCTAAGCAGTTCTGGCAGGACCTCAACAAAGGGTTCAAGCGGTAGAACCTGCAAGGCAACCGACGACTAATTCCAAACACCACAATCGAACGTCGTTTAGGCATCAAACTAACAAACACCGAGACCCAAATTGAAAGCTACATCATGTCATAGACGCGGGAAAAACGCCGATGACGTCTTCGAGAGGCTGAATACAACCGATCCGAGTGCATTGCTTCAACCCCCTTGGAATTGTGAATTTTGCATATCGCATGAACTATATCATCATCGTGCTCGTTGGTCTTGCATGTGTGGGCACCTAATGTTTCGTCAGGGCATTCCGTGTTGGACGTAGCTACCTCTGCCAACCCAGAGTATTCGGGCCTGGTGTTTAGATATAGGTAGAAGACAAGTGTCCACGTAAGACTTGACCGATGAGAGCGAAGTCGACCGCTCGTATTCCAGTCGTGTAGGCAGACATGGGTTTTCGTTCGGTTCAGTTCCGTGAAAAAATGTAAAGTAGGTGTATTCCCGCGCCGCCGTCAGCGACCGAAGGGCATACTGCTACCCCTCTCGCGACGTGCTGCTGGAACGCTCGTCCGGCGTCGCTGCACATCACCGTTCTCCGGCGATGTGCAGCAACGTGACCTAGCACCCTGTCGTTACTTTATGTGACATGGTCAGCCGTCGCACGGATTAACTAGGCTTCGGTACTATTGATAGCGGTGGCGAAGACCCAGCAGCAACAACAGCAACGCCGGCGGCCTGTGCAGCGGCAATATACACGGAAATGATGACTTAGCGATGGCTCCAGCGACAGTGAGGGCGGCGACAATCCGGATTTGGTAGTGGCTGCAGCGACAAAGGCGCGAGTAGCGGTGGCGCTAACGGTAACGGCGGGAGCGGCGAGAGCGCTGCATACCTTGCTACGTAGCGCCCAGGCGATTCAAGCAACCCCTCCCTATCGCAGATAGTATTTGTATCGTACTCCATGCCGCAGTCAGCTGCCAAACCTACACGTCCCACCGGTTCTTCAACGGTACGTTACGGGTGTATTACCTGTTGTAGAAGATACGGAAGCAGAGTATCGCGGTAACCCGGCAAGTGGTTGATACCGCTGCCCAAAGTGAAGCATGGTTTAATTTTCGCCTCCGAGGTGAGAGGCTGACTTACGTGAAACACCCTCGCCTCCAAGGAAGGGAGCAAACAGCAGACTGTCGTCTGCCATATAACTGTCGTTTGCCATATAAACCATATAACTGTCGTTTGCCATATAACTGTCGTTTGCCATATAACTGTCGTCTGCCATATAAACCATATAATTGTCGTCTGCCATATAAACCATATAACTGTCGTCTGCCATATAAACCATATAACTCTTGGAGGGGAAAAGGGCGTTCGTCGTCCACTCCACCCTCACCGACGTGCGGATAGCGTCATTTGCCTAGTCACATGCGTCTGCACCCAACGGCACCGACGGTGGCAGGGTACGCTTGCGAAATAAACTATTTGTGTCGCTCATACTTGAGCCATAAGGTCATAGCGCAAGGACCATCCCAGCAATGAAGAGGCACATAACACCAAGATAATGTGATTCAAATTATATTTCAGAAGTTTATGTTTTGTAGCTTATATCAACGACCTTCAGGTACAGCTGAGACCAGGATGTAAAACAATGTATGTCAATGTCCGTCGATCGAAATTTAGGTTCGGGAAAATATCACTGTTCGGTGTCGTGGAATGTTAAGATGCTTGTGGGTTGGTCAGGGGGCTCGGCAAGGGGCACAGCCGGAGGCCAAAACAGTCTTCGTGCGCTTTTTTTTCCATCTCAACTGGGGCTAGATACAGTGCGATGTGGGCCCCTGAGGTAGATGTAGGGGTCGTCTCAGAAGACAACGGGTCAATG
Organism: Postelsia palmaeformis; assembly: GCA_037834295.1. Lineage (NCBI taxonomy): Eukaryota > Phaeophyceae > Laminariales > Laminariaceae > Postelsia > Postelsia palmaeformis. Next base: position 6,398 of record JBBMHQ010030890.1, read on the forward strand.
AAGATTTCAACGTTTGTAAGACTGAGTACTCCTAGTTATTGTAATCGCATAGGCGCATGACACAACGGTTGCTTTGGAGAAGAACTATGCGAAGCGTGAGATGCGTTATATCGCCTGAGATGAGTTGCGGCTTGGTGATCTGGATTCTACTTGAGTACTTCGTTACATAGGTATGGACATTCCTCTATATGTGCAGGTATACCGAACAGCTGCTATTTATATATTAGATGATACTCGAGATCTAGCGTCGTTCAGGATGGTCGCGAACTATCTCGAGATGTGGACCTGGCCAGATCGCTCTTGTCGTTTTCATGTCTGTACGGCATTTGGACCAACAGTGACGCTTGCCGACGAATCATAACATGTAGCTTGTCCAGTGGTCGCCTACACCTATGTCTCCTTTGAGGTGCTGGTCCCTATTGAGTGAGGTGACTTTCCATCACGACCGAATACCTTGCAGAGATAATAAATTACTCGTGGGTGCTCTCTAGAAGCACACATACCTCCCGAATTGCACGTAGGCTGGCTGGATTATCATCCCCTCGGTACAATTTTCACCTGCGTCACCGTGGAAAATATGTTGAATATACCCAAGAGCCCTTTCGGATTCTTGTGGTCCTGTCGCTTGAAAGCGTATTTGAGTAAATGTGTTCAACTCGTTTGCGTGAGAGTTGTGGTTAGGGCTAAAGGCTACTCATGTTGATGCTCCTGTGCAGTAGCATGGCCCGTCGTCCGACTATGATGTTAGCGGCGGCCTTCACGCAGCCGTGGTAACGCCAATTGTGCGGAGTTGTTCTTATATGTTCGTGCCGCTGTCTCGCCTGGAAACCCATCCTGTTGTCGCGGACTCTGCTTGCGTGGGAGTCTTCAAGTAAAATTATTGTCGCTCTGTTTTCCCTTCCAGGGTGGGGCGGGGGAGGAGCAGTATATATCTTGCCTATGCGTCGTTGCCGTAGTCTTGTTGTGAATGTTGTTTTCCAGATTGCTGTTGCAGCAGGCCTTCAAATGCTTCCGTGACACCAAGTGCGGGACACCGGTAGTAATTTTGGTTCTTGCCTGCTATTCCCCTGGTGCGGCCGCCGCTTGGGCCGTAGTGGTGAAGTAAGCATTAGTCCTCTGGGAAGAGGGGGGCGGGGGATACTATATTCTCCTATCCTGTGTTAGCGTCAATGTTTCCACGGATCGACGGCCTCGCCTTACCTCAAATTGTACTCTATTGGTCAACTAAGGTGTGGTCGTGGGAGAGTGGAATGAGAGCTTGGTGGCAGTAAAATAGACGGTGGTCGGTTGCGAGGCGGGCTAGGGGAGGGGGGGGGTATTGTGCATGCCTTCCTGCCATAACCATAGGTCACGGTTTGTGCACTTCTTGCTGCGATGAATTTCCTAATGCCGAACCGAACGCATAAGGTGGACTCTGGGAGGAGGTGGTAATGTCATGCCCATGCCGTAAACTTGGTTGGCGGTTTGGTTTGGGTTGTTTGAGCGTATGGACTCTTCCTATGAACAAAACCATAAGTAGAGAACGCTGGGGGGGGGTTGTGTGGAAATCTTCGAGCTACCACGATGTTGACTGCACGGAAATTTCATCGTCCTGGTGCAGTCGGCGCTTGCGTCATTGAGGTGTAGTAAAATCAGGTGCTTTGGGACGCGGGGGGGGCGGGGGTTGCCCATGTCCTATATACCTGTAATCGTATGTTCAGAGACCATCCCCCCCCTACAATACCTGGTGCAAGTCGAGAGTCACCGAAAAGACACGAATTTCTTGCACTGAGCGAAACTCGCCGTGAGGTGCTGGGCGAGAAAAGAGGGTGGTGTTCGCCCGTCACACCGATGGGCGTACGTATATCTGTGGCTTGATGACCCCGCCTTACAATGTGTATTTCTCTGCTGCGTTGTTTGACGCTTGTATAGTGGTCGCGGCTGGTGGTTGAGTAAATGGTACTGGTATTCGTAGAGGGAGCGGGGAGGGGATGGTGTTCACATTGTGTTCATGGTTCCATGCACTGTCCTTGCATGTCGTGTAAATTGTTTCTTACTGCGATGAGTGCGTTGTTACACAAAAGGGTAGACACCTGAAAGAGTTTGTATAAAAGCACGTAGAGGGCACCGGGGAAGGTTCGTCGTCTTGCTATGGTGCCGTAGCGGCAAGACTATTCGGTCTGGCGTCAAAGCAAGCAGTGGACCTCGGGAGGATGCTGTGGACTGCCCTGTTGCAGCTCTTTTCCGTTCAGCTCTCGCACCGTAATCGTTGAAGGCAACACATATAATATACTGTCCTTGTGCATATTTTTCACCTCATGCCTTTCGTTGTCGTTTCATTCTTCCGGCGGCCACGTCTCCCTTGTTTATAGTAACGCAGGTGGGTGATAGACGCTGGGTGGGGGCGGTGTACTTGTTTCAGTTGGCAATACCGTACATTGGACTCTTCTTTAGCTGTCGATGGTTGGGTGGTGACCCTGGAGCGTTGTCGGGGGGGGGCTACAGTAGTAGGTTGCTACGTCTTGAAAATAAACATTTGGTGTTTTCGTCTTCAAGGGATGTTGTAGTTGCCATTTTGCCTAGGATGTAGTGGGCACTTTGCGGGATGTGGCCTTTGTGCCTGGGGTGCCCTTCGGCGTCAAACGTGGGTCAAGAGGAGCACTCCATTGCCCCCTTCCCCGCACAGCGAGAAGCATAACCTCGATATACGTGTGGCACATCGCAACGGCAACGTAGGCAACCGCGAAAAAGCTACCCGGAGACCAAGGCACAAAGAACTGCTGCAAATGCTGCAGCATTGTCGAGGCCTGGTGGGACAAGATGGACAAACGTCAACGACTTGCACTGTCTCCTTCACCACGCCCACGAGGCCACTACCTCTGTAGATGCTACAGCAGTGTTAAAGCCTGGAAGGACAAGTTGGATAGACGTCAACGACTTTCACTGCCTCCTTTACCACACCCACGATGCCATTATCCGTGAGGCTATTCTTGGAATGAGCATCAAAGTGACTAGACGTTTGGGGTATTGCGACCTGTGCGTGGGGGAGAAGGGGAATCACAAAGTCGTCGACAAGTCAGCAATCGTGCCGTACCGAGACGCGACTGCAGTGCCTATACGTGCGCTCGCAGGATCATCAATGGGCAATTATCCGTACTGCTCACTGATAGTTGACGGCGCCACCAACATGGGGTGGCTGGTGTTTATGCCGGACGAGCGCACCGTCACCGTTGCCCTCGGTTCCGCACCTTCCCGGCGGCGGTCCATTCCTACGGGGATAGAAGAACGAGACTCGTTACCTAAAAGAATAATGCATGCGTCGAGGCTCTGTCTCTGTGAAGAAAGATGGCAGAGGTGGCACTGAAGTGTCTGTGAAGAACACTTGTAAGAAAAAGAAAAGAGATTGTTTAAAATAGGCGCCCAAGTGGCCAGTATGGAAATAATCTTGATTTCAGAGGTCAAGAAGAGAAGAGGAAAGGAGAGGAGAAGGAAGAAGAAGGAAGAGAAGGAAGAGGAGTGGAGGAATAGGAGAAGTGAGGGAAAGAGGAGTAATCGAGGGTCAAGAAGAGAAGAGGAAAGGAGAGGAGAAGGAAGAAGAAGGAAGAGAAAGAAGAGGAGGAAGAAGAGTAGGAGAAGTGAGAGAAAGAGGAGTGATGGAGGTAGGTCTGACCTTCGCCTGATCATCCGGTACGATCACGGAACAATGCCCACTCTATAGGCTGTTCAAGTTGAGTCAGTCTACTGGTTAGTGGACTGGTGGATAGTCCGTCCTGTAGCATCATTCTCATGGGAAAATTCTCATGATAAGCTAGCTGCTTCGCTACGCGCGTATTGACAACGTCTCGACAGAGGTAAGCTGAACAAACAATAAACTGAACTTGTGATTTTACCACATGTTGTCTCTACTTAATATTCATACTAAGATACTCGTATCAGTGCGTGTTGACTGCACATCACATTTGATACTTAGATGGATCTCAACGTCCATACGCTGACAGGGAATCCGACAAGCCTTTGTACGGACACGGCCTTAGAACACGCGAGCGAGGATTACCAAATACTGATGGTCGACGATAGCATCCGCCGCAGATTCCCGTTCGTTGACGATTCGAAGCACAAAGGGCAGGTGGAGCGGTAGCTGGCTCTTGCTGCCGAAGGCGTGACCCCAGCTTTACGTGAGCTCTTGTGCATGTTCGACAGTGTGCGGCTTCCGATCAAATGCTCCTGACTATGCACGCACGTTGCAGGAATATGGGACGTGGATATGATACGCCCCCAATTCCATGGCGTGCGTGCACGAACCGCCCGGCATGGTGTGCTCTTCTCGAAAGCTCGATCAAAGACCTTCGGAGGTCTCCGTAATGCTGTGCATGATGCTTCTGCGCCACACGACCAAGCGGGTGGCCAAATCGGAGCCGGAGGAGCAACCTTTGTTTAGCCTGAACTCCTGCAACGACCACGCGTCGGACTGCAGGAATATTATGCTATGGCCATCAGACATCGAGATTTTCTTCACCGAAGCGACGCGGAGCTACTGACGAACGCTACTCATTGGCGAGAACATCACGGAGGGCGGGAAAGCCTTGATGACCGGGATCCCGTCTCCCAATGAGGGAGGGGGCTGGCAGCGCACTAGCCCCGCGGTGTCCCACCAAGAGAGGGGACGTCAGTGCCCCAGCGCAGCAACCGGAAGCGTCGCACGACCTCAAGTTGTAGCACGAGACGTCGCCGCCATTGACTGCTGCACTACCGCAGTCGTCACCCGCGCCCCTGCCTGTTGCGTCGCCTGCGCCGCAGCAGCAGGAGCCGACCGTGGTTGGTGCACCACCAGCGTTCTTATCCGCGCCTCCATCCCCCGCGTCGGAGGTGCCAGTTCGGAGGTATCGGCGCCGTCCTAACAACAGCCGCGGGTATCGCCTGCGGTGACGAGGTCGTTGTCGCGGCAGCAGGGAGGCCTGTGTCAGCAGCTTTGCTTCGATTCGAATATGTACGTACACGGGGATATCGGGAGTACATTCCCGACCGTCCTCCACCGCACATGTTTGCCCCGACAGTGAGTTGGAAACGCTCGGACCGTATCGTCAACCATTCGACGATGACGTTCCACATGCGCAGTGTCAATCAGTCCATGTGCGTTGAGTTTGGCGGCCTGTATTGCGGGGGGACGTTTAGCGCTGTAGCTGGAGGAGAGTGGTGCCGGAACGTGATCTCAACTCACTGATTTATTCTTCATATATTAACGAACTGTGTCAAGTAGTGCGGGCAAAGCCAGTTTGGAAGCGAGGGGATTTGGGGAGCGTTCGCGCGTCGGATGTGTGGAGACTTTCTTTCAGTCCCTATCGCTTGGGTGTATTCACTTTCTCGCTGTGATCGCGTGAGAGTTGGGACTGAATGTATGCCATTTCGAAGCCGAGGAGATTATTTTGCAGCTGTAGAAAAGCGAGTGCGTCTTCATGCACCTGTCTCCCTTGGTAAGGTGGTTAAGTTGTGTCGCAGCCTGCATGGTTCGACGCAGGCGTCGAGGCTACCGCATCACCACTTGGTATGGCATGATTGGTCGTGCTTCAGAGAACTGTGAAGCTGATGTATGTCCTTTGCTCTCGGTGAAGACGGAGGCTGTTCCAATCGTAGTAGTACACGTAGATTTTCTTTTTTCGATGAGGCCCAAGAGTCGGTGGGACATGTTTGTGAGGACCCGCACCAGTTCGTTCCTATCAACAACCCGCGGTGGTATGCAGGTTGCAAAAGTTTTGAACTGGGATACAGACATTGACGCAGATCTCTGCTGAAGATCTCGTGGCGAAGTCACCTGTCGCTGAAGGCAAGATTACCCCTGCAGTGGTGAGTAGGCTTAGCAATCTGGGAGAAGGGGTCTTTAGGGATGATTTTGACTTGAAAAATGGGCGGCGTGGTCTGCACTTCGGAATCGTCGTCCGTATTTGAGAAAATTCCTGGTTCAATGCAAACGCGGCGCAGCCGCGTTTGTGGCGAGTGTTGGCCCGTTTTAACTGCGGTTCGGGGTTAGGGTTAGGGTTAGGGTGATTTATTGGGTTGGGTCTCCGCCCGTACCTTGAACCCAACAGGGACCAAAACACCTGAACAGCCTACCAACCTGAAGACCCCCTCTCCCGAAGTGTTATAGGTCCTCGCAGTGGTTGACCTGAAGTTTCACTGGATCGACAAATACGGGCGACACATTGATGATCCATTTTTGGTCGTTCGTAGAACGCCTTCTATGATTAACGCATTGGATTCGCGCTGATATTCAACGCGGTTCAAGCCACAACACCAAATCGTTTATAGTGGCAGGCACTACTGCACAGTGTGGTGTACCTCAGAGGAACATCAATACTTTTCAAAAGGGGTCTAAGCAGTGGAGTCCGGTTGGGACTATACGTGGATGTAGATATTGTTCTCAAGACAAATGACTGGAGATCTGCCTCTCGTGGGGTTGTATTGTAGCTAGTTTTTGTGTACCGTTTATTGTATATCTTTCGAATTGCATTATATTATCCTTTCCTGAGTCGTGGGAGAGAGAGAGGTTCCTCCCTTCGTCTATCGCAGCTTCCTGCAATACCCCGAATATTTCGACCACCATATTCTACGTCTCTCTCCCTTCTATTATACCGGCCGGGTTCCTAACTAGTACGGCCTACAGTTGTCTCGGATGACCAAGCCTCCGAATGGTACGGTACCATTCTACTCCCCCGAAGTACTCTAGTAGACCATAACGGGAGAAAATCTTCCTTACCCCAGCTTCGAAAGAAACAATAGGGAAGAAGAAGAAGAAGGCACGAATTCCTGGCTTCAATCGAGAAGCCAGCGACTACCCCACGTCTGCCCGTGCTCGTCACAAGACCTCGTGCTCGCTCGTGCCCGGCGTGGGGATGCTGACCTACGCTCGATGCCTTTCTTAAAAGGACTGCGAGCGGGCTTTTTCCCCTCCAGCCAATCTGCGCTATCCCCAGTTCCCGATACAGACATGCCACATTCTCTTTACCAATAAACCCTGCTTTGTCCGTTACTCCGTTTGCGGAGGCCGTAACTTTGTCTACGGACAAAACTGCCCTTTATAGTTATCTTTCGAATTGCTTTATATTATCGTTTCCTGAGTCGTGGGAGAGAGAGAGATTTCTCCCCTCGGCCAGATACCTGTATCGCAGCTTCCTACAATACCCCGAATATCTCGACCACCATATTCTACGTCTCTTCCCCTCCTATTATACCAGCCGGGTTCCTAACTAGTACGGCCTATAGTTGTCTCGGATGACCGAGCCTCCGAATGGTACGGTACCATTTTACTCCTCCAACACCGAGGTAATGTGAGACTGCTGTTTCCGTACTCTTAGTTATCTCCTACTCCACACTGTCACTGTTCCTTCCCCCGGCTGTCTCTCCCTTGCCACCTTTTCCTTCGCCAGTTTATGTGACACACTCGTGGAGTCTTCTATGTTATTACGCGTGTACGCCTTGTACGCGTCGGGCCTCCACCTCCCCTCTCTCTGGATGACTCGTTCCGTGATGTCTTCCCCTGCCGCGAGCGTGCTCCTATGCGCAACGATTGCAAGGCGAACTCATCGAGATTCCGACCCGATTTCACCACAACCTCTTTGATCGCTCGAAGGGAACGGCCATACCTAACAACTCTCACGGCCTTGCCACATCGACACGAGAACAAGGGGGCATGGTCGGGAAAACCAGGGAAGCATGACATCAACTCCAACATAAGGGCGACGGCCCCGCCGTCGGCCCTAAAGGACGACCGTGGCTCACGAACCTCACTGCGAGTCCGCACGCGCACACTGCCAACCTGTTCCTGATCTCCCTTACGCCCTATGAACCGCACCTCTATCTTGTCCGGCGGATGCCCCCGCGTGTCTCTCAACTGTTTTCCCTTGGCGAAAAACGCCACATCACCCCGCGTCAGGCAGTGTACCGGGTGAACTACCCCTGAATCAGCAGCAAACACTTCGTCCGATCGTGTCGTCAGAAAGTAACTCAGACACAGGCACAGGTACAATACTTTCCCCTCCGGGCCCCACGTGGGAATGAGGGTTTCCCCTGCAAGCAGCATACCAAACGACACCGGTAAGCGGACGCGGCGTGGCGTTCCGGTCACCACGTGGGCCCGTGCAATACCCCTGAGCGCACACTGCACCACAGGAGCCGTGACCGGTAGCTCCACTCCTACCCTTACTTGGTGAAAGTGCTGCACCGTCGCGAATTTTCCGGCAATTGTATTCGCCAAGGTATCTTCCGACGCACAACACCACGAGGCGAACTCCATCAACGCTCAGGCCTTACAACTCTCCGAGTCACTCGACGCCAAAAACTCCTGATAACCCATCAACCTGCAAAGCGTACTCCAAGATCTGCGACCAGACTCGTACGTACGCCTATTAATAGTCGAGCTCGCAACTGAGCCTCCGACGTACTGGAGGCTAACATGTCGGTACAGAGATCCGACCCGGCCTCCCCCAGGCGCTGCTCCTGCCAATCAATGTCGGGACGGTGCACGTGGAGGTTTGGGGCGATGATGGGACGATCCCACCGTGATACACCGTCCGCCAAAACATTCGTAACGCCACGAACATGTTTGGCCCTAAAACACCAGCCACTACGCATTTCGAGGCAGCCGAGGATCCGCATTAGTGCGCTTGCCCGCGACTCGCGTCCCCCCCGGCATCGGTTGACCCAGTGGACGGCCGACATGTTGTCGCCCCGCATTAGGATACTCTCGCCGACATGTCGGGGCGTTGTCTAGGCCTCTACCGTAGACGCCCATGCCGTCACCACCATAGCCAGCAATTCCAACACGCTGATAGACAAGTCATCTCTCCCCTGTACGTGCGACCGGAGACGATCCTGGGTGTCGCGATCGAAATCCATCTTCCACCACCACCCCGTCTCCAAACAAACTCCCCTCATCGCGTCCTCTGAAGCGTCGCTGATGAGCGTCCGCGAGTTGGGCTGCAAGTAAAAACTCAGCAATGGGGCGGAAAGCGTGCCGCCCCCCCCCCGGGCCCCTCGCCTTTGCAATCAACAGCCGCCAAAACGAAAGGTCGTCGTGGAGTTCGGCACCAAGGCGGACATGCGAGCGACCCGACGGCGAACGGTCGCCCCTCCCCGAGCTCCCTATTTTTTCGTGCCAGGCCTGAACGGGGAGCATGCCTAACTGATTGAGCATGCGCCGCACGAAAAACTTACCTGGTCGCACGACTTCGCATACGTGCAAGAGCTTACCCATCAACGAGCGTAACTCGGATTCCCTCGCGCTGTGGCGACCCCTTGGCCAAGCCGCGAGCAGCTCGCAGACCTGGCCAAGTTTTCCTTGCGGTAAAGAAATCGTCATCGCTACCGTATCGAGCTCCCATCCTAATACCTCGAGCCGCGTGTGCCACGAGGACACCTTCTCCGGTACCAACAAGGGCGGATCCCCCGCTTGTCGTTCACCGAGAAGGCGACCGTGGTCGGATCTCATACTCTGGGACGCCCGCACGCACCGGTCCCCTACAGGGGAACACTGTGGCTCTACCAAGACGGCGCCGTCGACGTACATTCGCGTAAAGAACGGCTTCCCCGCACCGCCCCCATCCCACGGGGGTACCAGATACCACGGAGGTAAGGGCACGGGGCATTCCCTTTTGACAGGCGCACTCACCGTGACGTGACTCGTGACCGCCTGGCCAAAGGGGGTGACTACGGCGTTACGGAATGTGGTGTGGACGTGAGCGTGTTCGAGGGCGGCCGCAAACAGACACCAGAATCCTGGACTATTCCGCCATCCAAACTGGAGGCGCCGGTCGACTACGATTAGCTTGCGGAAGACGTACCCAAAAAGGGGGCACTGCGCCCACTCCACGAGAATTTGCCGGAAGGCGTCCTTCACGTCCATCTTGCTCAGCAGGATGCGCGTGAGGGAGGCCGACGGGCGACGTAAGTGTAAAATACGCGAAATTATACCCCGTAGTACGTGGCCTAATTTACAGGGAGGAGCGGACGATAAATCCGTGTTGGCGTTGACGCCTGGTACAACTGTCTCAAAGGTAACGTCGTGAATAATGCGGATCTTCGAGGGGAACACCGCCACCCCTAAGGGTGACAGACAGAGACCGGCGATACGGTCGGCCATGTCCCGCGGGAGGACAAATGCGCGCCCGAGCCTCACGTCGTCCGCTATTTTACATAGTATATTTCCCTCGTACGGGACGATCGACCTATGATTGCCGTACTGCAGAGCGTCATCCAAATCATCGACGCCGGCTACCACGACCGGCACTCCGTGGACGATTATCTGCAACAACAGATCAGTCTGCGGAAAACGCTTAGTATACCCAAACCAGGCTGCTACCCGACCTGCCTTCACGCGAGAGACGGGAAGCAGGTTTTCAAGGGCCGGTAGGCACGCGAATTCCCCCTCGTGAGCAACCGAAAATTGGGAATAGTTAATCGCTACGCGTTCAAGCGCCTACTCGACCCCCTCGGTCCCGGACACTGCTGTCAGATCATGTACCGACTCCGCGCACGCGCGCACAAGGGTTAGCCCACCTGCTGCTGGCCCCGTCTTCAGCCGACGAGGCCCGTCCCCCTGTCCGCGCCTGGGCGGCGCTGCCCCCGAAGCGGGGCTGCCCCGGGCGGGGTTACTCCCCCCCCCGCTGTTCCCGAGGGCGCCGGCAGCCTTGTCCGGTTTTGGGCGGCCGCCCCGCCCCTTTCCTCCTGA
>JBBMHQ010031001.1:0-17093 GCA_037834295.1 Postelsia palmaeformis
ATTGGAAGCGCGGATTGCCTTGCACGCTGCCTCGCCAACATGCCAGGCGTGGAAGCGGTGGCCCTCATCGCCATGGAATCCCTCGGGCAGAGAACAGGTTACCCCAAAAGGGCTCTGAGACACCGGGCTGTCCCTTGAAGCATGCAGAAGGGTAGACAACGGGGCGCAGTGGGCGTACGAAATATTATGGAGCTACCCGGAGCGGGGGAAGTACGGTCGTTTCTCCGAGAAGAGTGCCTGGGTAGTCAGCTGACTCTGAACCCTCACCAGCAAGCTCAAACACGCCTTTCCATGAGAGCCGGAGGGTTAGGACTAACGTTGACGGGAGCGAGGCGAACGTCTGCCTCCGCTGGAGGCAGGGTGGGGATCCTACAGGAGATTCTCACAGACCTCACGGGCCCGTTAGGAGGCTATTTTGAGGGGGGGGCTCGCTGAATCGAGCATCATCGCTCAGCTAGGTGGCAGCTCGCGGGAGATTCGAGACACACGTGGGGTCTCCAAGAAAGAGATCGCAGGAATTGTCTCCGAGTCCAAGAAAGAGATAGCAGAGGGGGGGGCAGCCCCAATCCCCCCAAAGGCCGACATTCTGGATGCCCACAACGCCGTCACCGCGAACTCCCAGATAGCCCAACAGAAATTGGGCAAGCTGGTCAACCCGGGCAGGTATGCTACCCACACAGCCTCGCTGGATTATTTTTCGGAATCGGCGAGCCCTCCGGAACCGAGTGGCCCGCTGGAGAGATGCGGAACCCAGGCCTTCGCCAAGGCTCGTTATGGAAGCCCACAAGGGGTAGGAGCCACTGCATGCTTTTGGGCGGAGCCAACAGACACGGTCCGTGTCATACAAGCAGCAGAGCCCGCAGATAGGGGAAGGCGCTTCACAGGGATCGAGGAGCATGTGGCGGTAAGGTGCCGCTGCTGCGATGTAGTTGACGTGTGGACGCCCGGTACGCAGACATCTGTACCGGAGCCGGGGCACGAGCGAAGCAGCACCCAACCGATTCTCCACACGATCTTCCGCACGTTGAAAGCGACTGCTCGAAATTCCACATCAAGTGGAGAGCGGAGAACCGTTTACTGCTGAAAGAAACCTAGGGGGTGAACATCGTCATTTGGAGAGGGAGTCTTCCAGACGCTCCGAACTGGGACCAAAGGGGGCAGTTCGTCATACTGAATGTCACTCATGCAGACCCGAAAGCGCAGGTACATTAAGCGCAGGTACATCAGCGAGAAAGCAGTGTTGGTCACGATGGATCAGCCGCCTCTACCTCCGAGGCGCGCCAGCGTCAACACAACGCTCGTCCGTGACGTGCGTCCTTGGGCGAACAGAGCCACAAGTGTTGCCCCCTTAGCGGTGGAAAGCTGTCGGTGCGTCGGGGTAGAAGGCATCCATTTCATGGGCGACCCGCTAGCAGATGGCATTGTGGAGAGGAAGCCTAAAGGGATGGAGGGTTGATGGCAAGGAAGGGGTTGGACAAGAAAAACGACTGGACCGAATGATCTCGGTGACTAAACAGGTCGCCATTTTGAGGAGGGTGACGCGCTTCAAGCTCCAGCTTAAGGGCCGCCAGGAGGTAAGTAGGGGCAGGGGGGGGAAGGGAGGGGAGGGATGACGGACCCTCATCGATGGCGTGGGGATGGATCTTGGATGCGACTTAAGATTTGGAATAGAAAATGGGAGTACGAAACGAGAAAGAAAGGAGCTAGGGCAGATTTAGAAGTCGATAAGGGAGCTCAAGCCGGAAGTGGGTACAGAAGGGAGTTAGACTTCATGCATGGGCGAATTTCGTTTCCGTGGTTCTCTTTTTTCGGAGTGTTCATGAGCGATCAAGGTCAAACCTCATGCAACGTGTACACATCGTCGGATGGCAAGGAGACTAAAACTAATGTATAGTGGCAATGGACATTGCCGCATTCGTCCATTTTCCCTCCGAAGTCCAGAAGCAAGCGAACACAAAAAAACAGAGATGCTGTAGGTCAAACGACACCACCACCACCATTCGACGTTTCCCATACCCTTACCCGAATTAAACAATCCAGACGAGGCTGGATCTAAACTGGGTCCTATCTTGCAGACAGGGTAGGTAAAGTCATGGGAAAATTGTGGGTCCCGGCGACCTCGGGCAGAAAAAGTTCCCGTGGTTCTCGGCCCTGAATCCGACCTTGAATATACCGCGCCGGTGAGATATCATCGGAGACCCAACCAAGTTAATACCGAACATGGATGTCGGAGATATCATCGGAGACCCAACCAAGTTAATACCGAACATGGATGTCGGTTGATGTTATGGTACTGTTTCGAATGAGGATAGAAGGCCGGCAATTTTCTGGGTCCAGGTATCGGGATCATATTTGTACCATTTACGAAGCGTATCTTAGATGGAAAACCAGGAGTTTTCTCAGCGAGGCACGAGTCTTGCTTCCAGTCTCCATCGTGCACGGAAGGAATAAAGCTTCTATTTTCTGTCTCTGAGCAAACATCACACGTGAGTTCCAACGAATACCTGCTCAATAGTCAAACCTAACAAGGGATGCAAAGAGTCCAGACCTCGAACTTAAGAAGTGGCGTGGTCGGCAGGACTCGAGCCTTCGCCTGAAATCACAGTGGGCTTCGAATCAATTCCCTTAACCACTCGGGCACGACGACTGACCGAACGAGTGAGTCGTAGCGCGGCGTCCGAAGGGTTGATCGAGGAGGGTGGGACCAGAATACTGCAGAGGCCCCCGCTGCAGCGGTGATTGTCGCCCAGCGCGCTCCTTTCTCAACAAGAACTCTACATGGAGGAAATTCCGCCGTGATCACTGATCCGCCTGGCAGCCCGGCGTCTCCGAATGTCTTGCCGCCTCCAGGCCGCATCTCCACTCGGACGCGCCGACGAACACCCGCTGCCGCTGGCACCACGCCGCCTGCTGTTGAATATGGCTTCGGGCCGGCGGGGCCCTTTGACCATCCTTCCACCGTGCTATCACCTCGCCGCGAGTCCCACGGCCACGATCGCCCGCACCCGTCAATATGGCCTCAGCTTCTGTCGCTTCGTCGGTTCTGACGGCACCCATCCCGCCCGACCGCGACCGCGCTGAGCCCATGGGGACTCCTCTTTCACGGCTTCCGCCGCCAACTGACGCACCGCCCGTCCCCCCGACCGGCTTGGATGCCCTCGGTGCAGCTGCCGGATTTCAGTACGGTGATTCCGCAGCGGACTTTTCGCACGCCGATTGGGCTTGAAAACAAGAGGCTGAGCCCCCGTGCAACACCGCCATGCTCTACATAGCCCTTGGCCGGCCGGAAGCTCCGCCCGCCGAATTTTCGTCGTGTTTCCCTTCTCACCAGCACTCTAACTTTCCGGAGGTTCAGGAGCTAACCTGCGAAGGCCGATAGCACACCAACGACACGGGCATCGTTCTACTCGCCCGATAGCGTCTCCCCCCCCTGAGCAAGGGCACGCAACGCCCGGTGGGTCGTACGGCCTGTTTATTCCTTGACGAACCTATTCGCATTTATGTACCTCTTCTCATGCGCCCCTGGGTCATGCAGGCTTGGCATTCAACAGCTTCCTGCATCCTGGGAACCGTGCGCACCCTACGACAGCTCGAACCTTTCTATTGGTGGATCGGTATGAGCATCTGCGCCCGGTGGTGGCTACGCAACTGCTTGAAGTGTCAAGCACGGGAAACGCCGCGGCAGACGGTCTGGTTGCCCATCGTCACGATGCCCTTGTCAGAAGGGCCCGGCATTGTCGTCAGCGTCGACTACTTCGGCCCTCTCCCGGTAACGCCTCGAGGTAATACCAACATCTAGTTTTTCACCAACATCTTCAGTTACCGAGCCGACATGTTTGCAGTCACAGCGGTTCAGTTTGCCGTGCTAATCAACCGGTAGATTCCCCTCTGAGGATGCCCGCGCAGCATCCTCTCGGACATTGACCTCCAGTTCTGCTCCAAGCTTTCGCACGCCGTTTATTAGCTTCACAGGCGTCGGAAAATGCCACCAGCTTCTACCACCCAAACGGCAACCGTGAGGTGGGACTACACGATGGCCCAGATGCTGGCAATGGTCGCCAACAAGCTCCAAAACAATTGGGATGAACAGCTTCCTCATGTCGAATTTACGTACAATAATTCCGTCAGCGCCGCCACGGGTTTGGCTCCCAACGACGTCCTTATGGGTCGGCTCCGTCAGCGCCACCACGGGGTTGGCTCCCGACGTCCTTATGGGTCGGCTGCAAGGCCTCCCTCTCGCGATTTTCGAGCGTGCTGGAGTCGCCGGCCACCAGAATTTAGCCCGCGACTACATAGCCTAGTGCGATTTGGCGACGGGCCGCCAGCAGCGCCGATCTGGCGACGAACCGCCAGCAGCGCGCATACGATATCGTTCGCAAACGCCACGCCCTCACTGTTGCTCGCGCGAACCAACGCAACTCCGCACATTCCGACGCACTGCGTCCAGTCCCCACATTTTACAATACGGCGGCCACCATCCGCCAGGGCGCGAAGCCTGAGACGGGACGCCAAGCTCCTGAAGGCCGAACTCTCACTTAACTGGACGAGCCCCTACAAAGTCCTCGCCGTCGACCCCGCTCCTCAGTGGACACCCCGGACGAATTTCCTCTCAGGGCCAAGCTCCTGTATTTGGATCTTCCTTCCGATATGCCCGGTGCTGATGCTTGCCAGCGCGTTCGTTCAACGTTGCAAGCCCTATACCAACCCCCAAGCTTTTGGCGACATGCCGAAGTATTTACCAGTGGGGTTGACGCAATATGTGCTCAGTAAATTCCCCAAGAAATCCTCCCGGTACAGCATCACTCAGAACGACGTTCCGACCCCTCTTCAACGATCCGAAGTGGAAAAGATCATCGAACACCAACCGGTTCGAGGTCGAGGTGGCGTTATCGCAATGATGTACTGGGAACGGGAAATAGACCTTCAGCTTTCCAGCCACATTTTTTGCGCTGCTGGACCGGCACCCGAACCAACACCGCCAAACCAACCACCTGTATCGCTGGATGCGAATTGGCGCGGCACAACGGAAGCTTTCTCGGAGCACGGCAAGCGGTTTCTGGCACCCGGCTATGACTGCGTATCGCGCGCCGATTGGCTAGGGCCGGTATTGCAACACCGAGCTTCCGAGCGGGACCCACTTTTGGTACAAGGGCGACGACGGTCTGCGGTGGCTCGGTAAAATCAACGCGACAACACCAACGGAGGAGGGGTATATTTGGTTCGATTTTTGGGCGACCCGGGACCGATCGAGCTTCCTTTTTCTCCGGCGCGCTACACGACTTCGACGAGAGCTGTGCGAGGTTATTGCTGTCTGCAAATACATTCGGCTAGCGAAGCTCGAAGCCCAGCCGTGAGCAGTTGATTTTTGCTTCTCGGCTACACTCGATATTTTTCACTGGCCATTCTCCTGGACTCTGGGTGGTTGTCTCCTACTTTTTGACGTTATCCGAGTTTTCGAGTCGAGGTTTTCCTGCTCGGTATGTTCTTGGTTTGTTTTTCTTGGGCTGGGTTGGGGATGACTTTTGCGCATGTTATCCTGCCTACACCCGACGCTCAGTATCGGACTTGGCCTGGGTAATTGGGTCACTTCATTGTGGCGCAGGACACTTTTCCGGATTTCTGGTCCAGGTTTAGGTGTTTTTCGACGTATTCCGTATTATGTTCCTTCTAGTCTTGTCGATTCCCCCTCGCTCGGGAGCTGGCGGCGGTCTGGATAAAACTGACAAGGCATCCTGAGGCACAGGACCACCTCGCTTTTGTGCTGCTACCTTTCCGTTTTTCCGAGACACTTTCTCGCCCTACCCTCCTGTGGGTGGCGTGGCGATGGCTTTCGCTGACGATTTATTCCTGTCCCTTTCTTTGTTACGTACTTTTTTGCCGTCTTCGTAGCCTTGGCGTTCAGAGGTATGGCAGTGCGTTTTGAGGAGCCACATCTTCAACTCATGTTCTAGCTCGTGGAATCAGGGTTTCCACGATCTTCCCATAATTCTGCATATACGGCTCATCAGAGTGGGCTAGTGTTATGGTTCTACTTTGAAGCCGAGAGGCTGGAAATCACCTGAGTTCAGGTATCGGATCGCATTCGTAGTACTTGGGAGGCGTATCTCAGATGGAGAACCAGGGGTTTTCCCAGCGAGGCACGAGCCTTGTTCCCAGTCTCCATCGTGCACGAAAATAATAAAGCTGCTCCACATTTATCTCTAAGCAATACCTGGTAGGCATCACGAGACTTCGCGAGCCCTAACAAGCACCTGCCCAGTGGGCAAACCTAACAAGGGATGCAATTCGTCCCGACTTTGATCTTGGGATTGACGTGAGCGGCGGAACTATGTCCCCACTTCGGACAGAGCATCGATCCCCACTCCAAAATCCATGATAGTAGAGTTTTCCGGGCAGATAGATCTTTGATCTGTACCAGGTATGACATTCAGTGGGATCTACGACAGCCAGTATATGTTTTCTGGTTTGAATCTGTACTTGACAGATCCTGCACAGAACATCAGGAGAGCAGAAGACAGTAAAGTAATAGGATCTACTGCTGTATGTGGTAAAATCGTTTTGATAGATCTAGAGCTGATCTGTCCGACGTGTTCACTGTTGTTTCGTCGCCTTCAATACAAAAAACTGTTAGGCATGTACAGCTGCTAAAATACCGGGTACAACAGGAACTAACTGCAGAACTCCAGACAACACAGACATTTGGGGAATCTCAGAGAGACAGACCCCACTCGACACTGGACTATGTTGCGGCGGGATACAGGATGGATGCAGACTGAACGTTTGCGACATGAGTAGATGTATTGCATTTTAACGTGAAAATTATCGTAAAAGCCGAGTTTTGTTCTCGGGAAGCATAGTAAACGTTTTTTTCTCAACCCCCGGTGCGATCGATTTACGACGTATATAATGTAGATAGTCGATACCATATCTTGAGAAGTGCTCAAAGGATGATCTACATGAATTGATGAGTGCCCAGGGATCCAAGCATGTTCTACATAATCTCTTGTTTTTATCCACTCGGCTAGAACCAAGATCTCAAGCCATCGCACATTCAGCCACGAAATACGCAATTTTGAACCAAAACCATACTAATGTCGCTTACTTCCGTGTTTCGTTGAGCTGAACCAATACCGCTATCGTGCGAGAAATCATTTCCCGGACATTCGAATGGAGAAAATGAACTGATTGTGTACTTTATACGACGCGAATTGGGTCTCAAATTTGCTTCCATGTCAAAATATATCGTCATATTTCGGAAACTCAAGTGTTGCACACATTCCAACCGTTACGAATTTCAACACCATTCGGAACTCAAGTCATACGTCTCCGGTAATGTGGTGAACCCGACAAATGAAACGACTGAATGTTCGCTTCATCAGCGAGTAAAAAACTGGGAAGCGGTTCAAATCGGGTCACCATTCATGGTTGGTGGAGGCATTTTTTCGGAATATGTTGATTTGCAACTATCTCCTTTCAACGTAACGAAACCGTACCTGGACCCCGGGGAAGTACAACGAGTTTTTGGGCCGACACATCATCATGTGCTTCACCATCCAACACTCTACACATGATGATGGCCGCTCTTGCGCTAGGCGCCTTCGTTGACAGTGCAGTAGTACGACATGATCCACTGGTACGAACATTCATAATCGAATTGTTCTCCATGTCGTACAGTACGAGGTATACTGTACTTCATAATTGCTCAGAAACAGGAAATATTTTGTTTTGCTTCGTTGAATATGTGCCAAAAAAAAACACGTCAACTCTCCGCACCGACTACAACCATCGGTAACAACGCGATTCACACTCAGCTTTCCGCGATAAGCACACAAGCCAAGCCAGACTTGAAGAGTTTCAACGTGAGGCCACAGAAGAAAAACGGGATCCCGGCCTTCAGAGAAAAAGGAAGGGGGGCAACGTCAACAATCGACTGTAAGCAACCCAGCCTGCTGTAAGGGGCAATTACTGCAATCAATTGCGGAAAACGAAGCCAGCCCGCAATCGGGGACCACGCTTCGGACATTGTATGATAGCCAATTCTCCCGAAATGCAGTCGAGACTAGCCAGTCCGCAGCTGAGGAAAATCCCACAACCGAATGCCTCCAAAAACAACATCGTCGAAAAAATGCAGCGGACAGCAGCACCGCTACTACTCGTATGTTTCTGCAAAAGAGCCTTCGTGTAACCAGTGGCATTCTCCCAAGGACCTAGTCCTGAGAACACCCGACACCTACAGCTACAAACCGTTCACACCAGGAGCATTTCACGATGCCACCAGAAGCCCCAAGAAATCAAATCTTGCGAAAGACGAGACGAGCTCGAGCAGAGTGGAACGCAAAAATAACCCAGGCTTTTGTTTTGTCTCCACCCATACTCTTCTCTTTGCTCTGTTTTTCCTTTTTCCAGACACTCCCTGACTACATCTTGTGCTTTTACCCATAGTACTCCTTCCCTCGTGTCATCTGTTTCCTCCCGTCGCCAGACGGAGACACCTCAAAACCGAACTAACAACGAACGACCCAGAAGAAAGTTGTCACCCAACTACTCCGGACGACGTCAATTCGATACCAACGTCTACTACGTACTGACTAAAGTAGCCCGTGTCTGTGTCGCCACTCGCCTCCTAATTTTTGCGACCGACGACCGCCCAACCATTTGCGGCGATGACGCCCTGTTTTTCCCTAACGACCACCCTCCCCTATCATTAGCGACATCGGCTAGTCGACCTGCTCCATGGTCGACTCCTCGTCCCCGTCCGCGTCGTCAAGGTCCGGGATGTCGTCCTCGCCGTCGTCTGCTGCCGCGTCGTCCTCGTCAATCGAAAGCCCCAGCTTGATCAGTCTGCAACGTGTTTTACCAAATTTGTTGGCGAGCAGAAAGAGCTCATCAGTTGGTTGGCTTTCTGGACGGAAGAACCGCAAAACCTCAGGACTACACACTGCAGTTACTAACAGCCGGACTAAAAGACCTGGATGATGTCTACAAACTACCCAATCAACCTTGGCCGCAGTGTCGACGGTCGGTCACACCGTATCAATGGGAAACCACTAGGTGGGAAGCAGTTTTATCTTGGTTGGTGTCACGTCTTCATCGTTCTCAAGAATCATCGAAGCAACTAATAGGATTACCAGGCAACTAGCGAGTACCACGAATGGTTAACGCCGCAAGAAAAACACCCAGGACAACAAAGCTGACTCCTTGCTTCACCTGTGGATGCGACCAGCGAAGGTGGTCGGCTCGTCAAGGCTGAACCCAGAAGTGAGCAGCGACGTGTCGTAAAGAAGCCAGATCAGGTCCTTGACCGTCTTGTCGCTCTGGTCCGCGGACGCCTGCGAAGACGAACAATAATGAATTCGGGAAAGGCGAGCCAATGAATAACCACACCACAATCAAACTGCGTTTCACGACGAGTGGAACAATCACAGCCGACGGTGGGCGAATCACAGGAAATTGAGGAGAGGCTAAAGACGTATCTGTTGATTCACCAACCACATAGACCATCATACGAACTGACTCGAGACCCAAAAGGGCATGAACGAGACAAACTTACTTGTAGACCCAAATAAGTTCAACAGCCAACCTGTTCGAAGAAGGGTATTCGACTTGAGCGAGTTTTTCTTTAATGGTAATTCGGTACTGGGGCTTCGGGTATTCCGGAACTCACGAGAAAAAAAATCTTTCCACCCTTTCGGACTGTACTTCGTTGTGGAGACTACAAAAAATGTTTTGTGTCGGTAAGTACTATGAGTCGAGTACACCGCAGTGCTACAAGAATCTAGAATTAAACATTTAAAAGTAGTGTCGATTGATGGGATTGGAAGCTCACCTTTTCCCGGAGCGCTACAACGATAGAGTTGGTGGGGTTGACCTCCATGGTTTTTTTAGACGTCATGTACGAAGACGTCGACGAGTCGCGGAGGGCCTGCGCCTTCATGATGCGCTCCATGTTGGCGGACCAACCGTACTCTCCCGTTACGAGGACGCACGGTGAGTCGGCGAGCCTGTTGGAGACGACCACCTTGTCGACCTTGTCCGCAAGGACCTCCTTCATCAGCTTGCACAAGCCCTCGGACGCCGCCTTTGCCTGCCGGGATGCCAAACGGATGCACAAGGAGGAAAACAAAGACGTTGAGAATGAGGTCAGCATTTGAAAATATACGGCGTCAAATTGAATCCCGGCCAAAATATTCACAACCGGTCAATTAATTAGAAGCACAAGCGTACAAAATACAAAATTTGAAACACAAGCGCTCAAGGTGCGTGGCTGGTGAAAGGCGAAACCTTTTACCTTAAACGAGCATTCCGTGCGAAGCCTACACAGCTGAAACTACCATCATACACGGATACGTGAACGGTGGGAAGCCGAGCCTTGACTTCGACTGTGAAACACACCATGCAACCAACAAGGTGACCGAAGGATAACCGGAAATCCGAGTGGCGCTAGACTACACAAAGCAACCCGTGACTTGATACATACAGTCTTTGTTCGCATTTATGACGGAAAGAAAAAACTCAGTATATCATATGCACACCTCCTCGTACTTCTTGGACTCCTCGTCCGACTCATCGATCTTCATCCCCTCCTTCGTGGCGCAGATGAGCTTCTTCCCCTCGAACTCCTTCAGTTGCTGCACCGCGTACTCATCGATCGGATCCACCATGAACAACACCTCTACGCCCTTCTTCTTTAGCTTTTCAAGGAACGGAGAGTTCTCCACCGCCATCTTGGACTCCCCCGTGACGTAGTAGATGCCGGCCTGGCTGTCGTCCATCCTTGAGACGTAGTCGTCCAACGACGTCATCTCCTCTCCGCTCTTCGTAGAGTGGTAGCGAAGCAGCTTCGCCAGTTTGGCGCGGTTAGCCGAGTCCTCGTGGATGCCCAACTTCAGGTTTTTCGCGAACGCCTCGTAAAACTACCGGGAAAAAAAAAGAAAAACCCCGTGAGTGGGAACCAACAGAGTGCATAGAGTAACCAAATTTATAACTCGAGAGAGGCGAGTGAACGGTTGTTAAACAAGCATTGAAGGGGTTTTCCGGGAGCCTGCTGGGTTCAAGTTGTTGTACTTGCTCAACACAGTTTTTTCGAGAAAGCCTCTCAACGATGGTGTGTGGACAGACAAACCAGGTTTATCAGCACGAAAACACAATCAAATTTGAGAAACAAACAAATCTAGCTCGCTGAAATGGCTTATATATGTGAAAAAAGGAAACTCGCTTCTTGAAGACAAAAAATATTGAGGATATTGTTGATCAATAGTCGAAAGTTAATAAATCGCTGCAACGCTAAAATTACATCTAGAACGTTCATGCTTGTGAGGCACCGACCTTCTTGTACTTCTCGGCGTCCTCGGCCAACTCGTTGAACAGCTCCACCGATTTCTTCACAAGGTTCTTCCGGATGACGCGGAGGATCTTGTTCTGCTGCAGGCTCTCGCGAGAGATGTTGAGCGGTAAGTCCTCGGAGTCCACTACACCCTTCACGAATTGCAAGTACTCAGGCATCAAGTCCTCGCAGTTGTCCATGATAAACACTCGCCGCACGTAACTGAAACGAGAGTAACGCCCAATACGGGGTAGGTGGGCAACAAAACATGCGTCAGTGCTCGCACCATGAAAGGGAACACTGAACAAAGGCGCACAATACGACTGTAGTACGACACTTTTGACAGCTGTCTAATAGTTCGATCGCGCGTGTGCATGTGTAGCTACTACAGATACCACTCTGCTTGTACAACACGCCGTTGTCCAAAACAGAAATTGGTCCCTGGCGACTACTTGTTTTAATATTGGCAATATACAAAATTGGAGTAAGTTCACTCGTATGTCTGAATGTTTTGTTGTGCCTGTAATTTGAAAAAATATCGTTGCCAAAATGTTGGCAGAAGTAGGACAAAGGGACCCGATCATGATTTGCGGAACATGTCCGAGCCCGCATGACAAACGTTGAGCAACGAGCCGCGTGGGGAATTGCCGGCGCCGAAGCAAAATGGATGCATACGAGCACAGGTTGACCAAAATTCATCAGGGAACAGTTATTACTCACAGCTTGATGTTGTTGTGCTTCTTCTTAGTTCCCCCCTCGAACATGTCGAACGGAGCGCGCTTGGGCACGTACAGGACAGACCGGAATTCCAGTTGACCCTCCACAGAGAAGTGCTTCACGGCGGCGTGGTCCTGACGTCAAATCAAAACGTCAACAGGAAAAAACCGCGGGAAGAATACAAGTCAGAAGAGGCCAAGAGGAATCTATTCAGGACATGAAAAAAGGTAAAAAAAAATCAAGAAGGAATTACGACAGCGTGTCCTTGAACAAACCAACAAGAATAGCATAAAACACCTAGTTGAAGACAAAACTATGTTTTGTTACTGTTTTTTTCATCAGACACGAGCAGGACGTCCAGATTTTTACACGATGAGTTTTTCCGTCTATTTTTGGTCGACCTGTCTTGGGCGAAACATACAGAACAGCAGTACAACACGAAAAAAACAGACAGTACGCTCTCAACAAGGAAACAACAGCAGTCGAAGGTGCACGCGCTTTGTCGAGAATGCTACAGCTGTAAGCACAGGCAGGCAGGCGCATGTACATTGTTGGGGGAGGTTATGAACAGCGAGAGCATTCACATCAATTTTTCGACACGCTGTTTGTTGGCATACTTTACAAACCCTGTATCCTCCTATATCTTGTCTTCACCTTATAAAAATTTTACCCAGTAAGTACAAAATTCTAGAACTTTTAAAAAGGCACAACCGGATCTGAATTTCCTTGTACGCTCTGGTTATTGGCTCTTTTTGTTTTTATAACAACAACTTCAACAATATTAGATGTTTTCGTCGACATTTGGTATTTTCTGTAAGTCGTGTGCCTCGTGAGTTTTGTTGCCAGACCTTTTTTTGGCGATAAAACTTGTTATTGATCAAATTTGATGATAAATTTACCGGTAAGAACACACTTCTTATAAAACCTCACGCTGAAAAAAGTTTGCAACTCAACAAAACTTTTCGGTAGCATACACAGGCGGAAGCTCACCTCCCAGTCGTTGCTGAGGGATTTGTAGAACGCAGCGTAGTCGTCGTGCGTCACCTCCTCCGACTTCCTCATCCAGATCGGCTTCTGCTGGTTCAAGTGCTCCCACTCGTGGGAGACTTCTTTGATCTTTTTGGTCTTTTTTTCTTTGCTTTCCGCCTCGTCGATGTCCTCCACCTTGGGCTCCTTGTCATCACCCTCATCCTCCTCCTCCGCCTCATCTTCGTCGTCCGTCACCTCCTTTTCGGTAGTCTTCTCAGTGTACAGCTTGATCGGGAAGCCGATGAACTCAGAGTGCTTCTTCACCAAGTCCTTGATCTATATATCGTATGCATCCCCGTTCGATACACCCCAGGTCGAATTATCGAACAAATCGGAAAAAACAGGAAAAGCGAGAAACAAAGACGTGAGCGTCCGGTCGAGCCAACGTGGCCAGCGACTCACTTATTTGGGGCTACGCAAGCCATTCTCCGACCATGATCAGAAACAGTCGACGACAATCCCAGGTATCCAACGCACATGGGCAGCCACTGTTATCCTTGATTTGCTGATCTTGATACGTTAACGACGGTTATCTGAACCACAGCACTGCACACTGATACTCCAATAACATCTGTGCCCGCTGTTTTCAAGTATTATTACGGTAAAAACTAGTACAGGCGAAACTCATTCCTGACTTCGTCGAAAAGTTTGGTCTAGTCATTTTTCCGCTTTTGGCTCCATGTGAAAAAACGCCCTTTTCAGCAGAGGCATAAACCCACGTGGGGATAAGGCAAAAACCCAATTCGGTACGTACCCAAACCCGCTGTGAAAAAACGGTTTTTCACTTTCACACCGCGCAATAAGTCAAAAGCCTCTCAGAGGCAGACAAGTCCACCAGTAATAAATGACGCGCCGTTTCAGATATCTAGCAACTTTTTTCTGTCCGCTACATGCAGTATACACTAAAATAACAACGCGCCTTGACAGGCAAACGTTTGTTCTCACGAGGAAAGACCGTCCCAGTCAACTCAGTAGATAGAAACAGCAACTTTCAGCCAGGGATGTAATCTCCAGTATCGCTTGTTCACCTTTCTCTCTTCCAAAAACTCGGCCATGTCCTCCTTCAAGACAAGTTCGATGCGGGTACCGCGTCCGAGAGGCTTAGCGTCCGGCCCATCCTGCTCAACAATCAGAACAGACAACAACCAAACAAGAGGCCATCAAACGCAACACATCCGGCACATCACTGCAGTTTTACGAGTCACCAAACTTATTATACAAGGTCTCGGACGCATACGATTTACCTCGTACCTCGTATACATGGATTGGTCGACTTCGACGCAACTACTCGACGCTCGCAACAGACAACGCCTTGTGTATTCCGCAACGTTTTGCAGATGCCTCGAGTACACTTATATAATCCGAGTGTAGTGTTAGTGACGGGAGTTTCCGCACAGGATAATCCCGGAGACAACCAGCACGTTCATCCGAAATACGACTACTTTTGAGTAATTCACGGGTTTTCCCCAGAGATACTGCCAGTATTGCAATGCTCCACTTGCCCCCCTCCGAAGCAATTTGCTCCACCTCGGGTCGTGTAGGACCGTCGACGAATACTTTGTGCAGGGGAATGAGGATGTATTTGCCGGAACCGTGTACAGATGGTAGAGGTTTACGTCATGACCCGAGTAAACTGCGCAATTGCAGTGTTTTTGCTTTGGTACTGGGAGCGGAGTTACCTACCTGGCATACTTTTGGTACAGCAGTACAGTAGATGTACTTTACCTGTGTTACGGTGAAAGATCCACCGGCCGAAGACTCCCACGTGTGCTGCTCATCGTCGTTGTTCTTCGATGTTACGGTCACCTTGTCCGCCACCAAGTACGCCGAGTAGAAACCCACACCGAACTGACCGATCATGCTGATCCACCAAGCCAACGACACACGTCAGGGAGAGATGGACAGGTAAGATGTGTACACGCGGTAATCTCAGCGAGAGGACAACCGCAACTGCTACTGCTGTGTGTTGTCACAATAAACTCAAACGTCATCGAGCAGCACACTCGAGTGTCCGGTGCTGGTTACGAGCTGTGAGTCAGTAGTGCAATGATATGTCATCCTAATGGATAAGATACAAGTGCATCATGTTCCCAACAAAATGTAGCATCGGTTTCTGGCAGGTCTAGACCGGAAAGGCCTGTTTGGCACAAGACACTACTGCCGTATTACAGTGCCAAATAGCACCGCCATTGGGCCTTTGTTCATGGAATATACCACAGAAGCAGAGCACACACCTGATATCAGCGCCGGCGCTAAGTGCCTCCATAAAAGCCTTAGTTCCAGACTTGGCAATGGTTCCCAAATTGTTGACCAGGTCGGCCTTGGTCATGCCGATTCCAGAGTCTTCGATCGTCAAGGTGTTGTTGGCCTGAACGGGCAAAAGCAACGAATCATCTTAGGGACATCCATTGATGTTTTGTGAGACGCTGGCGGCCAAGCCGCAATGTCCACGTACCATGCACATCCTTAGATCGAATACATGGCACGGGAAAATAATTCCAGACACCGCAGTCTGTCCTCAACCACAGGAAACTC
This sequence comes from Postelsia palmaeformis, assembly GCA_037834295.1. Classification (NCBI taxonomy): domain Eukaryota; class Phaeophyceae; order Laminariales; family Laminariaceae; genus Postelsia; species Postelsia palmaeformis. Next base: position 15,605 of record JBBMHQ010031001.1, read on the forward strand.
GAAATGTGCCCGTGACAGCAGACAGCAGCCATATCGAAAGAGCTCCATGGAAAAGACATGGATCATGATAACACTGGTTCCAGTAAGCTGCGTCTTCGGGCAGGTGCTAGGTAAAGTTCCCCTCGATTTTACGACCGTTTTATGCGAAGACCTCCATGGAAAGGGGGCTCACACTGTAGTTGTAAAATTCACGCAATCAATACATTACGTAGTTGAAACGTGTGTGATGCAATATACCCGGTAGATGTCATGACCACAAGTCTTGAATGCGGTAGGGCAATCGCCTCTTATGCTGTTTCTACTGCTGCTGGTGTAAGTAGCTTGCGGGGTGCACAGATCGACGTCAAAAGTCGCGCGAAAAGCTTGGTGACTCCCTGATCAAATATAAATACTCGTAGCACTTCATTCGTGAGCGCAAACATAGGTGGCAGCAATTGTGGGGCCATGCATTGAATATAAATAGCACACTCCCACTCCCGACTCTTGCACGAGGTGCAACCGGACGTGGGCTCGATTTAGGGCCGCAGGGAGCAAAAATGGCGGGTGGATATGTAGCATGTACAAAAAATGTCAAAATGGCCGGCAAAACGTCGCAAAAAGCGCAAAATACTGCTGTGCGAATCATTATTTTCGAAACGAGACCGAAAATTAATGGGTCACCTTGTCGGGGATGATCCGGATCTCCATGTTGGGCTCCGCATCCAAAACAGCCTTGTCCGTGAGAGACTGGTATCGGATCTTGTCCAGCGCATCGCTCGAGTTGGAGATAAGCTCGCGAAGGAAGATCTGCACGTGTAAAGGACAAGAACGTGGGAGGCACCGGATTTGGATTTGAGTTTCGTTCCGGGTCGAACGGTGCACAAATCCATTCAAGGAAGGCATGTTGTAATTTTATCGTACACGTCCTCACAGCAGTAGTACTTGTATTGGACCGTTTGCCACTCATCGACATCTACAGCAGTAGCAAAGCACATTCATCGTTCGTGCTAATTCTTGGGATGACACCAGCTGATTCAACGACACAATAATACGCCGCACGAAACACGTAATCTAAGGTCCCGAGGCAGCACACGGGTAAGCCAGACAACGTGGCTCAGGTCTCGGGGTCAAAAACGTCAGATCGTCACCAGACGGTATTTACCACTGGGCTTAGATCAGAAGTGGTGAAGAAATAGTGCGCGAGTTCTCTTGCTTTTCAGCCGGTATCTTTATTTGTGTTCGGAAAGCCGAAGCTTTCGCATGGTTTTGAGGGTATTGGCATGTGGCTGCTGGTGATGCCTGCGAGCTACAAGGTGTGTACCTTAAACATGCTCGAACGCGGGCACCAGAGAGGCTATTGTTGGATGACAGGAGCAGCACGTCAACACTAGCGAGCGTTGCCCAGCATCGACTGACTGCCCTGTGAGGCAGGCTGCGATGAGAATAGGCGCACTAAAGTTGGATGGTCGACATCGAACCCAACGAGGATCTCCAAGGGACTCTCGCCCGG
>JBBMHQ010031112.1:0-32077 GCA_037834295.1 Postelsia palmaeformis
CTGGCCATTTGACGCTGTCAGCAGTATCGCAGAGGGGATATCGGCAGTCCCAACCAAGGCAGCCCCCTTTTCGCCTGCACCGGTGCCAGTGCTCTCGCATGTACCGACACTGTAGACGCGGGGATTGAGCAATAATCGGTATTTCCAGAGGAGGAGGGAGTAGAGGACGGGGATGCCGACCGGGTACACCTTCATAGCGGCAGGGAAAAGGGTGAGATAGTTCAGTCCTTCTAGAACAAGTAAATGCGGGTCATGCTACGTTTCTTAAACGCCACAAAATTCGTACAAGCATACACCCACCTCCGCGTTGCGATGATTGCCACTTTGAATAATTTAGTAGCAATACAGTATACTATGCTCACGGCTGAACAATAGGCACCAAGCTGCACTGACCCCGATCATGAGCCCAGCGTCAATTTCAAATATCTGATACGCTCACGGCGACACAATAAGCACGAGGTTTTACTGACCACGATCATGAGCCCAACGTATATTTGAAATATCCGATGCGTTCTTGATTTGCACGAGAGGCGGTAGTCTGCCCTGAGGTAGCTGTGTCCATCCACAACCCCATCGTCGCAGGCAAACGTCTTGAACACTGTGGAAGAGGCAGAAGTGAAGACCTGCAGTTGACACAATAGTATTCCATAGGGGGAGGTTATTGCAAAGTTTGGAAACATCACCCTTCTGGTTCATACGTACTGTAGTAGATGGCGGCCGCCAGCCGACGAGTACAGCGTGCTTGCACGAAACGACAGTAGGATTGCACATGTCAGATGCAGACATGCCCTCCGTGTATCTGGTTGTGCGTATGTGGCGGCTGAAAAACAGTCATCGGTATTCTCTACCCAACACAACAATATAAATATTTGTACTTCATGTATCATACGCCTATACTTTCTTCACGTTGTTGTGCATCATTCAGCCCCTACTAGAGTCACAGGGCTCGTCCTTGGCTGGTCCTGGACTATTCCTGCCCATATGCTATAGACATACTACGCGGTGAGAGACGCTTTCTGCGTATGAGTTCCATCCTACGCCGATAAGCTACAATTTCCATGGGTTTCAACCTCCCAGACTGACTCCTAGGCGTTCTGAAGCGATCAACTGAACCATGAACTCTTACCACGAACGTAAGAAGCAACCCTGCCGCCACATGTCTCGACCATGCACCTCTCCGGGCGATCATCCCAACCGACCCAATGCTAGCTCTACGGTTGGCCATCCGGTACGTCATTACCAGCCCAGCGGCCGCCAGGAATGGCCCGAGCATCCTAGCCAGTAGACTGTGGTAGAAGTTGACGGATGGTAGGACGCACGACGCCGAGACGATGTACCCCAGGTCAAAGTTCAGCACGTTGATCCACGACAGAAATATCGCGTAGGGAGCCGGGAATTGCACCCCTGTAATACCGGAGAAAACGGCGAGGATCTGCCATACCCCCACCAGGATCTTGATCTTCTTTCGTGGCAGCTTTCGTGACCAGTGTTTAACCTTTTTCGCGATCTCCCAGTTCTTGGACTTCCTTTCGGCCGCTACCACTACACCCATACCCACTACGGCCCCGGCTACGCCTCCACCAGAGTGGGAAGACCGTCGAGCATGACGACGGTCGTTCGACGTTGTCTCGTCACTTAGCGCGGGTCTACCCCTCACGAGAGGCAGCCTGACACTAGTGCTGGCCGCCACAGCAATTCCAGGAGGTGGGGGACACGTCAATTTGGGCCTGGATTGCTCCGGACATACCGAAAAGTTATCTCTGATGGAACAGGTACGAGTCCTGATACTGCCGCGTTTAGCCCCCATTTCAACTTCAATTTCAGGAACAAGAACGCCACCCCGAGCGTCCATTCTGCCGCCGAATTTGTAAGTATCTCGTTCGTCCGAGCTAGTTTCCGGCATACGGCGCCAAAATCTTGATATCCTCGTCATGATGTAGACGTTACTCATCAGGGATTGACGGGCGATGCGGGTGGCATCAAGCCCGCCGATGACGTAGACAGCGGAGAAGACAAGCATCACCAGCACCACAATGGCAAATAACACACACGCCGCAATGAGCAGCCCGGCCTCGACGCCGTTGCAGGAGTGACATGTGTTGCTGAGGCTTCTTGTGTATCCTTTGCTGCACACGGAACAATCTGGCAGCAGACAGATAATCGTGCGAGCGTCAGCGGTGAAATTTTAGCAGGATTTGTGGGTGACGTGGAGTAGCTGTCACCTGCGCAGGCGATTGGTACATGCAAATGATGTGATGGCAACTGTAGAGGAAGCTAGAACCACCATGGTTTCTTGGGAGTAAATCAACATATGTCGTTCAGTAACGAGACAACTCATACGTATACCCGTGACATGCACCAACTATAGTCTAGTATTTACGGTATAGAAGTAGAGTTCTGGCCACTACAGCTCTCACTTACTCGAACCGGAACCATCGTAATGTAACCCTCGGCCAAAGCTGTATGTTTCATGCATGTCGCACCGTTTATTGAGATGTGAACTTACATGGCCCCTTGTATCCATCCTCGCAGTAATCGTCCGAAGCCGATACCCTCGTGTTGCCTCTGCACGCCTCAGAGTTAAGGCATTCGTGGATCACTCGTGACTTAAGGGTTGCTGGCCAGTAGCCCGGTTGAATAGGCAACGAGGTCAATGTTGCTCCCGGGTTATCGCAATACACGCCCTTGCCCCCCGCGATGGTCGCACTCTGTTCGCACAAGACACGACCACCTCCGATGGCCGGTGGCTTGGCGTATTCGAACGCTGGGCAAAGGTAAAATATTGAAATAACGTCCAGACAGAGGCCTACGGTCAACTTCGTTCTTGTGTTGGCTACCGACATCAGTTTGAAACTGCTGGTGAGATTCCTCCCCATGTCCTGCTCCATCGGAGATCCGACAACCTTAACAACCACAGTACTGTTATGAGGCAACATCCCGTTGGACGGAATTACCTTCAAGTGAAGGTCTCCGCCCTCGGCGCTCAGGTTCCAGATTGTGTAGGTCGTCCCATCTTTCGTTGAAGAGACCATCAGCTCATACGACACCAGATCGGGGCTGTAGGTCTTTGCAGCTGGGGGCGTTTCGAGGCTGAGGGATAGCTCACCGCCATCGTTCAGACATTTGCCGCTCTGGAGGCACTCGCACAGCACCCCGAGCGTGCTGTTCACGCACGTCCCCGCCCCACAGATGTTCGGAAAGCTACAGTCCAAAGCCCGGTCCACAAGCTTTTTCGAGCTGCTGAGGTTGATGATATTTGCGAACATCTGATCACCGACAACAGCGTTGTGGATTTTGGCGTCCGAGTGGGGCGAGATGATCGCCATGGCCGCAGAGCTTCCACTGAAGTCACAGTTGTCGAGGACAAGCGAGCCTCCAACCGAGCCTTTGTGGTAGATGACAGTGTCGCCGAGCCACCCAACGAACACGCACCCCTCCGCGGTTAGTGTGGCGTCACCGTCGAGCTGTATTGCGCGATTTAAGTGATCATCCTCATGGCCAATGCCCGATTCAAGGGTCACTCCTCTGACAATGGCGACGCTGGCGGTCGCATAAACCACGCTTCCGCCCGAGGCTAGGTTGTCTTTGACCCTGTGGTTGTCGAACGCAGCGCTCTTCACGTTTGTCAGGTACATAGCGGCCCCTTGCGGTGACTCGTTTTCAAGCAAGTCGCAGCTAGACTTCACCAGTGTGGCTTCTCGGGCATAAATCCCCCCGCCCTGTTCACCAGCATAGTGGCCCTTGATGGCGACCCCCTCGCATGTGATTTTTGCTTGGGCCTCAAGGAATGCGAAGCCGCCATAGGACCTCTGAAAGCGCGGAGTAGGCATTCGCGAAGACTATATTATAGACAAGCGTCGACGCGGCAAACATTCCCCACCGTATCTAACTTGTTCGGGTACAACCACTTAATGGGACGGACACACACACACGCATGACGGATGACAGCGAAGCAAGTTCGCTGGGTCGGGTAGAGTTCGGTTGTGGTTGGCATGTTGGGCTGAATTGGGTTGGGGTTGTGGCTGTATGAGTGGGTGGGTGAGTAACTGGATGGCGGGTCGAGTAGGTCTTGACGTACAGCTGTGCTGGGTTTCTGTGTGGTCAAGTTTGCTGCTTTAGTGATGTGTTGGCGGGCTACAGTTGGGACATTGTACCGCTGTGTGGCTGTGCCTCTTCGTTTTGCGTCTGTGCTGCTGTCAGAATGGGCGTGAAAGCAGGGCCTTCTACGTATGAAATAAATCTGGGGACTATTTTGTACCTGTACCCAAATGATTCGAGTATACTCCAATGATGCTTTATTATTTTCGCAGTGTCAAGGTTTCTCATCGAATCGAGTTGCTTGCTTCTGTTGGCTATACAGCACTCCTAACTAAGCCTGCCACAGTACAATGAACCCACTTGTCGAAGGCACTGCGAAAACACCCGTGATAAAGTCAGGTATGCAGTCATAGGTGCTGTATAACCAAACATATATATATGCTCTCGAGTTCGTCGTATCTCGCAGACTTCATAACGTGAGTCCCCGGGGCCCTCCCTATGCCAACAACAGCAGCATCTAGAAGCACCCTTACTGTACGTTACTGCACCATTCATATTGTCTACAGCTTGCACGCTTGGCAACACCTTGTAGAAGAGTAACACATAAATGCCGTGTGAAATTGACGATAATCGAACTCGCGACATTTCTTTTTGGTGGCTCAATCATCTAGCCGGTGAAGTCACGTGGCCAAATCGGCCAGTGGGTGATGCTCTATAACCAACTCTTTCTGATCCCGTGGGTCCTGGTGCTTCTGCTCTTGCTATCGCCCCTACTTGCTGCTACTTGCTGTTGTCGCCGCTGCTGCTGCCGCTGTGGATCTTCCTCCTGCTGTTGCCGTTCCAGATGGCTACCCCTTTACGGCATGACTCTATCTCTTTTTGCTGCTGCTCCCATTCTTCCTTTTTGCTGCTGTAGTTGCTTCTCTGCCTTCTCTCGATCAACATGCCGTTGGCGTTGGGCCGTTCAAGCTTCAGCCCGTGGAAAACCGCATGCCAGGCCTGGGCCACCTGTAAAGAGAGCTGAAATAGCCTTCGTCTCAACCGTCTCAAAGCGAGCAGAATGCTGTTTTGAAAGTACGTATTGTGGATGTATTGACTGTTCACTCTTCTCCACTGTGACGCAAGTTTTCTAAACCACTGCTGTTGCTGGCGCCCGTATTCGTATTCGTATTGTATGGACTGATGTATTCACAGTTGTAGTCGTAATCAGTATTTGCCCCTGCAAAGGTCAGTCTCGACAAAGTAAGCCACCAGACCATTGTCGTGACATACCAGATAGCAGGGATCACGCAAACCGCCCCCCCCCCCCCCGTAAAGTCCGTACTTCTTCTCTCTGCTAAATGATAAAGCAAGCGGTTGACCTGCTGCGCATTCGCTCCCATCAACACACTCCCATCAACACACGACTCCCGACAACCGCTTCTCACTAAACCTGGACACCAAAAAATCGTCACTCAACTCCCCCACCAACACGGGACTCTCGAAAAGTGCTTTCTCGCCAAAGAGATCCTTAGAAAAAACTGCGACTTTGCTCCCACCAATATAGGGTTCCCGACAACTGCTCGCCACAGCGAGCCCCCTAAACTCTGCGGCGATACACTACACACAGCCTATGGCCATTTTTGTTAATATCCATCTCTTCTATATCAAGTGTTCACCTTCTCGCCCAGCGATACGCCCCAACGGGGGAAGACAAGGAAAATCTTTACGGCGGCACGACAAAACAGGAATATTGGAGAAAAACATCGACCCCCTACCGGTTACTGGATACAGACCATCCTGCTTCAGACGATAGTATTCTAGCCCAACCAAAATTGTCAACCTGGTACAGAATGGATCCATCACGACGTCGGAAAATCGGGCTCACGTTGCGTTGTTGTTCAAAAACGTCCCTCCGGTAATCGCCACGAGCGTAGAAGCTCCCCCTAATGCGATCACGCCTCCTGATTCCAGCGCCGAGTTGTCCCTGAACGTCTCCCCCTCAATCGTTACTGTTGATACCCCGTCGCCGCCACAATACATCTTTTTTTGCGGCAGCACAGACAGGGAAGCAGGGGATGGCGCACTAACGGTCTCAATATTTCCAGTAGATATCTAGCTTCAACCGTACAGCACTTGACAGGATGCAGGCGAAGCCTCGCGCAGGAAGAGTGCCCCTCGTGACAACTGGTTTTCACGGGAGTACTCGTATGGGTGAGAGAATCATGCTTCGCCAACAAACGTTCCTGCTGCAAAGCAAGGTCTAGTGAGGTCAATCATTCCACAAGTTCAGGCCCGGTATCATATGTGACGTCCAATCGTATGCCGAGGAATGCTTGAGGCACTTTGCGGAATGGCATGCACAGATTATGGTATGAAGTCCAGTGCGCACCACGCATCGACCTGGGAAGCGACTCTCGCTGTGATACGACTTGTTGTGGAATATTGGTATATATCTGGTACCTGGCACCTGGTTTCATTTGAATACTGTATCAGGGAAAAAGTCGCGTTTGCTGTATCGACAAAAGCTCGAGAGAACAAACATACATACAAACGTACATACCAGGTACATAAGATGCTGCACTGTTAAGAGAGGAAAGGGTCGTTCGGGAGACGAGCAAACCGAATATGTGGATGTGTACAGTTGAAGACGAAGTAGTCCCTTCATGTTGTCCGTGCGGTCATGGTATTCCTGCTGTCAAACCCACCGCGCCGCCTCTCTTTTCCAGCAACGTTACGTTCCACCACAGCAGCCCCTGCTATGTTCACACGGGTGTTGTCTTCGGCGTAAAGGAGCCCGCCTTTTGAGCCAGATCGGCAACCGAAGATTCCACCGTTCACACTGATGTCACTGTCCTCGCCCGCATCTGGATATCACACGTTGGGGCCACAGAGAAATATTGTTCGCAACAATGTTTCTCAAGTCAAGCGATCAGTCGTAAATATTACGATTGACGGGATATACCATGCGGTACATAGATTGGGGTTTTTAGGTGCTCCTATCATTGGTACTGTACCGCAGAATTGCAACTAACTGCCCGTTATACACAAGGATACCAGTACATCTTGATCGACTGTCGACCAACGAGATACATCGATGCTACACGACCCACGGGAGTGTTACTACATTAGCAAATTATCGAAGCCGATAAGGACGTCAGCGCCAGCGTGCTCCTACTGAACGGCTGCACATGGTTTCATTCGCCCGGCGTTTTTGATTAATCAGTTCTTGTACAACACCAGGTGTATACTATTCTAATAACAGCTGCTGGAGCTCAGCTCCCACCCCCTCTCGAAAAAACAATCTACCTTCGAAAAACATGCGAATGCGATCCGTCGAAAAACGCCATGGCTTAAGCAGGGAATAAGGGAAAATGTGTCCCAGTGACACTGGGTGCTATCGTGTACTGGCACCTGGTATGTAACACTCGGTCGAGGAGTCCGGTCAGCCAAGACGGTTTCGGCCAAAACAGTGCTGCACCTATCCTCTACCGTACATAGCACGCGTCTTGCTGCGCCGTAGTACTTGACACCCGACACGACTTTCGATTTGTTGAGACGTTTCTTTCGCCTCGCTTTTCAATGCCCGGAATTGATTATTGTCACATGACTATGCCGGTGGTAACAGCGTTGCCCCCCTCAATGGCCACCAGATGACACCTTTAGCGTTGCGCTTACATATGCAGCCTCCGTTGAACGCCTCATTGTCCAAGATGGCCGCCCCATCGTTGAAGATGGCCTCGCCCGTACCATAGAGGCAACCACCATTATTTGTCGCCCAGTTATTCGGGCAACTCATGTCGTTGAAGATGATCGTGCCGTCTGCGTCCCACCCCATCACCTGTATAATCGAATGTGCACGATAGAGTGGGGGCATCGGGTACACACGTAATATAGAAGTTTCGGCATCTGCAGGTTTTCCCCAAGTTACAGCACTTATTTCCCTCCTCTAAGATACATACCTGGTATCAACTATCAACAAGGTTTCTGTCTCAACCAGTACGGCAGTCTATACATCTGAAGCGGAGATCTAGCAGGGTTATAAAGTGGAGATCTGGGGGCGAATATTAGAAGACCCTACCAACCAACTCCTACAAAAGTGGCATTGAAAACAGTTTGTTCACTATTAATACATACCCTCGGTTGTTCGTGCGCACAACTAATTTCTATCATGGAGCCATATTTAACCAGGTACCTGGTACTGTGGTTTCGTGGCTTGGTTATGTCGGATGGGACTGTAATTACTGAACTATCGTCTGTTTTGTCTCCGTACCATCCGTTGCCACCCCCTTAGATGCACGAGGACGTGGTCAAAATATTGCGTCCTCTCAATGGTGTGGACTTCGTCCATTTTTTTTAACTAACTCCCCTCTACTCGTACCCCTTTGTCGTCCCCGGGCACAACTTTGAACTCAAACTCAATCGCTGTCTCCAGAAGGACAACACAAAACAGTCGATGTCACCTCGGAGGGACAAACCAATATCGGGCTCCAAGACTCGTCCACCCTTTGCTTGTTACCCTGTACATGCTTTCTGGCACGATACACGACGTTGAAGTCCGACATGACGCCTCATTGCGCGGGAGGCATGCTAATACCCAAAGTGTTCTATGATATGCACACACGAATCTGAGCGGGCGTGTCTAAAGAGCCCCCCAGGCACATTTCCCCCCAGGAAGGGTAATTTTTGTTTTGTCTTGACTAGAGTGAGTAAATCCCCTCTGAATCTTTCTTCTCCCGGAGGACATCGCTTTATATATTTAATATTGAACGTTTATCCCGCGGGGGGCAGCATTTTTATACAAGGGGAAGGTTCGCCGCGTCAGGCTGACGCCCGCCGGTGGCTCCGCGCATGCCGGTTACGGCTGAACGTGTACCCGTAGGCAACTCAAGATTGTTAATGCGACAGGCCGAGGAGTGTTTTTGTTTGTTTGTTTGTTTGAGCGGAATGAAAGAAACGATGGAAACGCGGGAAAACTGACAATTTTGATCCGCCATCCGGCGCAATAACACATCTCGTTCGTACAGCAGCAGGCAGCACATTTTATACATAAGTGTCAGGTACGAGACGCTGGATGTCCGCACTGTGTATTCGTGTGCAGATAACCACAAAACAGATACTAGTTGAGCAGCAGTAAATCGAGCTAACCGACCGTAAGAAGCGCCGTCGATTACGGTGGTGCAGTAAATTCAGCAGCAGCAACAACCAGCAGCAGCATATTGTACAGGTACGTACACAACTAAAACAACGCTGCCACGAGACCTCTTCCGAGACGCCAAACCAGCGTCAATTACGAGACGTTACTTGTACACAGCTTCAGAAAAATAATTATCCGTCTTTCAACCTCAAGATGCGGAGATACATCCCCGAGAAGGGGTGACTCCCTCAATTACCATTTTCACGGGGTTAGTAGCTAATATATATCGCAGACACAGCAAGAGCAGCAGCAGAGAAGCACAGTACAGTAGTAGCACGTGCCTAGCAGCAGCATAAGAGCAGCAACAGCAGCAAAGCAGCAGCAGTAACAACAGAACCAGTATAGCATATCACCCACGCCCGAGACACTCGGCAAAGTAGTCGAGGCAGGGAAGCACCGTGGGGCACGACGAGAGTCGGTAAAATGGCGTCCCCGATGGCGTTACTTTGTACTGAATGAATTTCGTCCGCACTAATAAAGTCATGTTGTGGTTTCGAGTCTCGCTGGTTGCGTACTCCATTTATCTCCACAGTAGTAGACCCGACGAGGAAATGCATAGCCATATCCTCGAGGGCCAGCAACGAATTAAGTTACAGGTTGAGCATTACGCACACATACATGCATACAGTGCTCGTCCAAATTTACAGCTAGCTTGGCAGATCTCACTTTCTGAGCATGCTCGGTTGGCACATCGCTGGCCTCTCAAAGATCCTACTTCGAAACCGTCTTCCTTCATTACTTACCGGACCTTTCCAGCGGTTCTTTGTTTTCTTCATATCTCTCGGCACTCTCGATTATTTCTTCCTTTTTCTTTTCTCCTTTTTTGCGTGCGTGCGGGTACTCCGGGTACGGTGCGGCAGGCGAGCCCGGCGCCATCGCGGGTTTCAGTGGGTACTGGCGGGTAGGGGGGGGGTTGCAAGGAGCGCGATAGCCGCTTTCGTGCCTAGGGGTCGCGTGTGCCTCGAGGCACGAGGGATGCCTAAATGGGCTCTGTTTGGCCTCCATTTGTGCTTTTGATAGAGTACGTGTTACGGTTCGGTTGACCGTTGCAGGAGTTATAATGACATAGAGGCGTTTTCATATTGTAGCTCCGCTCCAGACGGAAGGGTTCCATCACCCTTCCTTCTCACCTACTTCTTCGACCAACGCATGGGTCAAGGGACAAGCAATCTCTTACATTCTAGCTATCTACAATTAGAGCCGGATCACTGAAGTACCATAAACTCGCTCTACTCTCCTGGAGACGTAGGAGCGCACTTCTCGACTCGGTCGGACTGCAGTCCTGCTCTGGCACTGAGGACGGCCATTATGCCTTGATTATGTGTCCTCTTCTGTGCAAATGCATCGTTTGGTGGTAGCCTATGACCCCGGTCTGCCACACCTCCCAACTGCTAGAGAACCCTGCTTGTGTAGCCTCATAGCAATGACCTAATACCTCAGTCGGGACCACTGGACTCCGTTTCATACGCACGAGTATTTCAGAGTCTTTCGGGATTGCAAGATATGATTTAAGCGGTGCTTATTTTTGCGACCGAGCTGAAATTCACAGAGGGAAATATCCAGTCTGAGTACCAACATTGTCGAGCGGGCGAACGATGGCCACGGTGAGCACCGGACTTTGCGCGAGGCTGGCGACGGGGCTTAGTGTGGCATAGAGTAAGGACAGCTTTAAACGACGGTGTGGTCGCGAGAGGGGCGGGCGGCGTACGAGGCCGAGAAAGAAGATCTGCTGTATATTTTGAAATTTTTGTTTACTCGTGCAACAAGGTGTTCCAATCAGGTAGAACATTATTACATGAGGGGACAGCAATTGTTTTCTTCCCATTTCTTTCGGTATCATTTTCATTTTCATTTTTATTGTTCTTGCGGTGCTGCTGCTGTTCCGTGCTGTGATTTCCCTTTCGTACATCGTTAGTACATACAGCAAGCATGTCGAAAGAGGAACATTATTACCATGTGCGGGCTGACGGCATGTGAGCGTGCGTGGAGAGCGACGTACGGCCGGCAACCGCTCGCGACACGAAACGTACTTGGCGTCCGACCTGTTTTCTCCTGAAGCATGGCGGCGAGACTGTTGGCATTATCAGGTCGCCAGTTTGCAGATAATTACGATCGATCATGAAAAAACTACACATATTCAAAAATGGACCTCTGTCCGCTTGGCATAGTAATTTGGTGTATTTTTCCCTCTTGAGCGAGCGTAGCGGGAGGCGAAAGACACCCGCAAAGCAAAGCACCCTGTCTTATATCAAACGATGAAATACGTCAGCTGTGAATTCGAACCAACAAAATATATATATATATTTGGCAGTTACATGATGACAAAAACGCCTCCACGACACGACGAAAGCTCCACGGTGCATGTGACACTAATTTCTGCTGTTGTTGCTGTAAACAAGACTGTTGTTTTCGTAGACACCGTTTGTACCTCCATTACTGTACTGCTCCTGTCGCAACGTAGGTTCATCCGACTTGGTTGACACCAAAGACCCCGTCTTCTCTGCCTTACAGAGCCTGATCAACCGGCGTGCACAGCAGCCGTAGAGGTTCGCCACGCTCGTTTCCCGACCATATGCTATAGCCTACGAGTCTCAACACTTGTGCACAAAACTCGTGCTTTCACGCGTAAAAAATCCCGAATCGGAATTTCGACAATCGATTATATAACGCCCAACTCTCAACGCACAATCAACGGTGGAGCATGACACCCGCTACCTCAGTCAATACTCCCCACACGCTTGCCGCCATGAGCTTTTCAAAGATGCAGAGGATGCGGCCTTTCCAGTTTTGGCCAAAGGAGGAGAGGTCCAATCGCGGATTTGGCATCGAAAACAAACTATTTTTACCGTCACGAGCGAGCATAAATGTCGGTTGATGGCGCACTTGCCCCTTGACGGACAGCCGTCAAGGACACCCCCCCAATGCTTGAAACTAGTACTACACTTCATAAGAAGGCCTAACGGGCTAAAGGAAGACCTGGCGGCACAAACGAATAGGCCGTCAATCGAAATATTTGTCGACGAAAGACTGTAACATGCCAAGTACGGCCTACTCATCAACCAGCCCAACTCGCGGCTGACGGTTTGAAACAAGTTTTCGAAACGAGCTCAGCATATCCGGCCACAGCTGTCAAGGACATCCCAACAATGGTGATCACTAATATTATGTTTTTCGAAGAGGGTTTGACGCACCAAACGTAGGCCTGACGTTGCAAAGTTAGCCCGTCACCCAAATTATTCAGCCACGAGGCTGTCGCGAGTGAAGTATTGACCACTCAATTGGCAACTGGTCCAACTCACAGCTGACGTACTCACCCAACCAACCGGCAACCAGGGCAAGACGCATTCGCTTCCGAGGCCACCCCCGACACAATCGGGGTCGGGGATCACGATGAGGCAGTTTCGTCCCGTGATGTAAACCTTATCTCGCGCTATTTGTAGCACGAACAACGCAAACAAAGTACGCCTAAAAAGCGCTGAGGAGGGCTGAGAGCACAGGGCCAACACTATCGTACTTATATACAAGGCTCCCCTCCCGGATGTATGTGGGTGGCACGACTTCCGGGGGGAAAAGGGAGGCCTATCAAAAGCCCTTGCACCTCTTCATTGAGTCCAAATGTTCTCGAAGTAAACTGAGTCATGGGCTACTGATTCATTTATAATAACGAAGAGAAGTGGTCTAGTCTTTCATGCTCTCGCGTGTTTTGGCGTATACCTTGCAGGAGATGTGGACTACTATACTGTATTATTGCTCGAAGGAAAAAGCGTAGCACTGAGAAGGAAATCGACGGGGTCTGTATCATTCGGGTATATTCATCGCCTGGGTGGGATCTGCATCATCGGCATCTGATGCGATTCTTGACGATCTGAGCACCTCTACTGGGCGGGGTCTGCACGATCTGAATGCACTACACGTACATACATGTAAATCGAACATACATGCATCGTGATCAACTGATGAATCACTTTTCGTGGGTAGGTCTGCATGATCTGAAGGATCTGTACAACACAATCTGCAGTGTGTAGATATGCATTACTTTTGTATTGGCGGGGATATCTGGTTAGTCTTCATGATTGCGCTTGCGTTCCGGGTGGGATTATCTGAACGCCATGTATGCATGATAGGGAGGGTCTGCATGAATGATCCGAAGGATCGATTATTTACACACTCCAACTGATTAGCCTGGAGAGACAGGTATGTTCTGCATCATTTTCACTCGTGTGCCAGGGGGGATCAGGTTGGCCTCAATAACATTCCAAATGTTCAGCCAGAGGAAAGGGATCTGTCCGGTTACAACTTTCACAGATGATGTGTACCTGAGTAGAATCTTTGTGGTGTGTACAGTCAGTGCAGTTTGACCGTGGTTGGATCTGTCCGATATGCCGATCTGTGCATCGTTAGCGAGATTGGGTCTGTACGATCTGCCTGGTCTGCACATGTTTATCGGTGGGTGTTATCGACCTGCAGGACCTGTATAATCTGCAGGATCTGTGTTTTGAAAATAAAAATAAATTATTTCATTATATAATCTACCTGACTGAGTGGAATCTGGGTGATCTGTATCATCTATACACCGGGATCGAATATTTATTTTTGATTTGCATGATACGCACAATTATATTGGTGGGTCTGCATAATCTGCAGGATCTGTATGATCTGCGGGATTTGTGTATGGTCTGGAGGGAATGTAAAAATGTTGATACTTTATACTTGTTTGCACCATGTCTAGCCGGGACGGGTCTGGATCACAGGTGTGCACCTGAGGGAATAAGACAGGTGTGTACCTGAGGGAGATCTGTGGGATCTGTACACCTTTACCGGGTTGAATATGTGTGATCTGCTGGATCTGTATGATCTATCTGAGTGGCATCTGTGTGATCTGGATGATATTTACATCTGAGGGGCGTTATTCACCGGGATGCAATATCTACGATTTGCAGGATCTGTATGATCTGCAGGATTTCTGTATAGTCTGGAGGATCTGCAATGATGGATGTTTTACACTTTTTTCGGTATGTTTAGCCACAACAGGAACAGCAAGATAAGCAACCGCGTGGCACGGGCAATAATCAAGTAAGGGTAGCCGCAACAGACGCAACCTGTGCCAGCAATACAGCAGTAGTAGCAGCAGCTATATACACCGCGATTGCGTGTAGTAGTAGTAGCGTCAGCATCAACGCGAGTAGAAAAATGATAAGCAAACCGCATGGTACGGGCACATTGTACAAAGGGCAGCGAACACGCGACTAGTACAACAACAGCAGTATTTTACGCAACGCTACGAATAACGAGTACGTACGTGGTACGAGGATTCGACTATTAGTAAAAAATGATAAATCGCACCGAGATACTCAAACAATCTACCAGGTATGTACGTGTTGGATATACAGCGTGTTATCATATCTTCTGGCTAAGCATTCACGGCGACACGAGCACTGAGTAGCAGCAGCACTAGCAACACTCAGGAGCACTCGAACACCACTCGATTCAAGCAACACCTGTTGTTGCTGACCTTGTAGTGCTGCGTTCTGCTCGAGCAACATTCGATCGCACGAGCATGAGTAGGTTTCCAAACAAAGCCTATTCCACCGCAAAACAAAGGACACGGTACCACGATCACTCGATTGCTCAAGCACAACGAGCACGAGGAAAACCCGAGTGCGGCGTGCCCAACCAGTCACGGACCCACGAGCACGCGGCAGCAGCAGTAGCACCCAGCGGCACTCGAGCAGCACTCGTACGCCTTTTGTTACTGTTGTTTTACTGCTGCGTACTACTCGAGCATGAGCTCGAGCAGCACGAACTCGAGCAGCACTACTTCTGTGTGCTGTTGTTGCAGTTGCAGCAAGAAGCGATAAAAACGAAATCTTTGCAGCAAAAAAAAGAAGATCCGGGTAAGCTTTCAAGCCCTCGGACGCCTTCTTTCCGGAAGTGGGACCCCATCCCCTGAGCTGCTTGCTGGGTCACGTTACTTCAACCGTGTAGAGCATGGGCCACGGAGCTCAGCCGGGGCCTACGTTTTCACCGTACTATCCTGCGAGAAAAGTGAACTATTCCGGAATTAACGGCCATTTGGTACACGGAGTATAACGTAATATATAGATCATATGAGGTATTTGCTAATGGCTCAGGTGTGGTGTACCCAGCACATTGTCTCACGCGTGGTGAGCTGCGTTCTTTTCCGGCAACAAGCAATTAGGGCGTCTTCAATGGCGTGATGCCGATCGTGTTGAGCTGCAAATCAACGTCCATAAAGGCGACCAGGCACAAGTGGGTAGCGTGGTTGTACGTACACGGAGCGAGGTTCGGGGCCCGTGTTCTAAGATGAGTGGGGGTGGCGGAGCCGTTGCTCTTATGGTAGCACTATATTGTCATGCCATACAGCGCTACCTGAACACGCACCACTTCTAAATACCGCTGAGGAGGGGTGGAGATTTGGTCAGGCGTTGAGAGCTCTGAGAGAGGTACTTAAATAATTGGGGCGTAGCCGCGAATAATACGCCCTCCACTCGCTGAGAATAGAAAGTGCCTCGACGCTCGCGGCTGGAGGTGACGTGTCGGAACTGGTCATACAGCGAGAAGGAAGGTGGAAACCCGACGCATATAAGGTGTACACCCGGAACAATGCGGACGATGCGGAACAAGTGTCTCGTAAACTCTTAATAGTGACTGGCAAGGTTTCATAAAGACGCCGGCCAAGATACGGTATGGGGTAAATTATAGAAGTCTCGGAGTAACCTCGGTTGTTGGGGGCAGTACGATGGTGTTGGACCATTATTGGGTGTCTCAGCCGTCCGAGGGTTTGCAAAGTAGAACCCAGGCAGTAAAGAGAGGGAGATGACTTTATAAACAAAGACATGTGGGCATGACACAGAGTTGAAGAATGCGGTAGACATGTCAGCCAGCTGCTCTCTCTCCCAAGCCACAGAAAATGTAAACAAACAACGCAATGCGAAAGACATACGTATACACCGAGGGAAATTATTATTAGAAATCGGGAACCGATATGATTGTAATCTGCAGTTTGTTCTTGTTGAGAGAATTAGGCGCTATGGTTCATATTGTTTGCTGGGTACGCATTGGTAGTACGTGGGCGACTTTGACAGCAGCAGCCAGCTGTTGATTCGTTGACCGCGCTTGTGGGAGTACCAAGTAAATGAAGTCCGCACGGAATGGTGCTGGCAGACCGTGCTGGCAGACTGGTAGAACACGCGAACAGACAGGGCTGTTGCTTGCAAATGGACAGCGGCCGCTCGCTGGACCGGGTGGTTGGGGAATTCTCCCGCCCACCCACCCACCCTTTGCGTACTGCTGTTTAGCAGACAAGGAACATTACATGCGAAAATAATATGCGCCCCATCGCAAACGCACGAGAGGTAACCAGCAAGATATCACATTTCACGAACTACCTGGTCCAGCAAGCGACCGCTGTCCAGCTGCAAGCAACAGCCCTGTCTGTTCGCGTGTTCTACCTGTCTGCCAGCACGGACTCCACTTGGTACTGCCACAAGCACGATCAACCAGACAACAGCTGCTGCTGTCAAAGCGACCCACGTACTACCAGTACGTACCCAGCCAAACAATATGAACTATGACGCCTGATTCTGTTAACGACAACAAACTGCAGATTGTTATCATATCGGTTCCTTTCTGATATTATTTTCTATATAATCTGCGTGTACAGCTCGCGTGCGCCCAAAGGTTCACGTCCACAAGCACATGTATGTATATATTTTTTTATATGTGTAATTAGTATCATACCAGGTATCAAGAATGCTTTTATACGTCTGTGAACAAGCTTCCCCATGTGTGTCGGCATTATCCGGCGCGCGTGCTCCCGCAAGGAAATAAGATATCGAGAGTTGGTATCGGAGATGCTTCGTTTGAACGTGAAGCCGTGGGAGCAATAACAATGCTAACGGTACAGACAAGATTTACACTCTGACAAATATGGCCGATTATCACCCCTGTAGATCACACAGATACTACATCAGCAATCCTCATCACCGATATGGACAGATTTACCCAAAGAGTCGCATTATTTCGTCAGCTTTGTGGCATGTCGAGGTGGTTCATGAGTGTACTCAGTGGTAGCGACACTTGCCATCGATACGACACGTGTTTTTAAGATCAAGTTTCGACAGTGAGGGAAAGGCGAGACACGGAGATAAAACATCGACTGTCAGGCAGCAGTCATCACCGGAAAAGCGATGATGAGTTCCAATTGCATGCGGTAGCGAAGTTGACTCTTCTACTACGGTATGTTGCCAACACGACTGTCAGCAGTACAGTAGTAGTGGGTCCAAATAGTCAGAAGAGCTTTCGAGTGCATGGACTCATCACGACCCTCCTTGCCCGGAGTTTTAAGGCCAAGTTCGCGCAGCGAGGGCTTGACCCAGACGGCTCGAGCGTGCGCGCGGTCTTTGATCCGCCGCTTGGGTAGGCCAGGTAATCCAAGCCTTGAAAACGGCGCTAATCGTACATGCTGGTATATTGCCATCGGGGTCAACTTAGATTGCGTAGTCTAATATCCTTTGCGAAATTCAATGCGCTGCTGTGCCAGGTGCCCCTGTGTAGTTGTTGTGACCGCAAAGGTTGTCTCTTTCGAATGTACAATTTGAAAAATGAGCACGGTCGATTTTTCAAGGTCGAACCACCGAGCTTGTCAGTCGGCGGGCCGCTGACTGAGTAGCTCGATGGTATAAAGCCCCGCTGACTGAGTAGCTCAGTGGTTTAACCTTGAAGAACGACTAAAGTAGAAGTGCCTTTGGACTTTGGACGGCCTTTCGCCGATAACATCCTCCGGGGTTAATCAAGCCCCTAATCAGCGCAGAGGTTTTGTTACATATTGTCCCACCTTGCCATTAGGCGCGGGAGTAGAAGCAGAAACAAAACCTGTATATACGAACTGCTATTGTCGAAGTCATCGATCGTCCTGCTGCTGTTTGCTGTCGTGGATAACATCTTGCATTCAGAGATCGTACCATTTTTCAATTTGAAAATCCAATGACCCATATCGTGGGATTTTGGCCCAAAATCCGACGACTTGGGTCATCGAATTCGCAAATCGAAAAAAATCCGAACGAATTTTGCATATTCGGACTGCGTAAGTAGGGTCTTTTGTTTTTGAGAAAATAAATAAATACAATTCTGGGGCTCGAAATCGAACCGCATAGGAAGCAGCCTTGGCACCAAAAACAGCCGGCAACCTTTCTCGAAGATCCTAACCCGAACAACCAAAGACCGATCGAAACCAATATCAGTGTCAAAACGTTAAACCCCGCAAATCCGAGCATCAATTAACACCAACAAACCCGTGCCGCAAACTCCGAAATCAGTCCAACATCAGGCCTCGTGTCATCCGAAAGTACATAATCCTCCAAGCCAGCATGTATAATAATATCACCCGAATCTATCGAGGTTTGATCAGTGAGCAATGCAGCTCATCACAGGTATGACTTTAGAAATTCTATGCAAGCGAGCACACTTACAAAAAAAACTTGTATACCACTGAACTATCAACCGAAAAACCTAAAATGCACGCGCACGGACAGAAGTACTGATAATATACTATACGTATGTAGACAGGCTGATACCCAACTTACCACTTCAACTTAGGATCGCCTCTAATTAACGAATTGTTTTGAAATTCTATAGACATGAAGTACTTACAACTTTTGCACGTAAACTCCCTTCGTGCAGCGAGGCTGGATGATTACCGGTGAAAAAAGTTGACCGAAGGCTTACGACACTTGACTATACCCCCAATACTCCGCAAAGGCAGCCAAGGGGTTGGCCGCGTCTGTCCGTCTACCTCGCAACTGTCAACCCGGCCGCTAGAGACGAGTTGACCCGTATTTTTCACACAGTTCTGTACCCATTTATCTCTATTTTACAGCCGTGCTTTTTGCACGTTCCTCGCTTGTTTGCAGTCCACTTTCTTCGCTGTTACGAGACGCTTGTTGACGGTGCGAAACACGCTGGCTCTCCTAGCAGGAACTGATGTGTGACGCGTAGGCGCGGTTCATTTATCATCCTTCGTCGCTTCTTTTTGTTTCACTGTCGTATGATGCTGTTATTGGCACCCTGCTCGAGCTCCATTACTACTGCTTTCATATCAGTATTCTTCATTTTGATCTAAAACAGCTTTTCACAACGTCAAAACTCGCTCTATATCACCTGTGCAGGAGCCTATTTGACGGTTTTTCAGGGTTGAGCGGACAATGCTCGCAGCTCGAAAGCGTTCGAATTTCTCCATATCATAAAAAGCACCGTAGTAATCATCCTCCATGCGTATACACTTCGTCCAACCAGCATTCCACAGATGCTACTCGGAGTATCGAATAATGTTCGTACTCCGAATGCTCCGGGTATCGAATAATGTTCGTACTCCGAGTGCTCCGAGTACTAGAGTACTGGTGACTCAAATACTCGGAGTGCTTCGAGTATGGACAGTACTGAAGGCCTAAACACTTCGAGTACTGGGAGTATGAGCAGCACTTGCAGTCGAGTACAAACAGTACCCGGAGTATAAACACATATTAATTACTCGAAGTGTATCGCGGGTGTTAAACCCAGGAAAACGAGTCAAAGAATCCGAGTAGTGCTCTAACGCGTAATACCTTGGAGTTTAAAACCCTAAAGTACTCCGAGTATTACTCGTGCTTGGAATATAAAACCTTGAAATACTCCGAGTATTTAAGTACTCGAGTATTGAAGTATTCGCACGAAGAAAAACCTGAATACTCCGAGTACTCAAAGTGAAGGCAGTACACGATCCCTAAGTACTTAGAGTACGGAAGGTATTTCAAGTAACGAACTTCCAAATACTCGAAGTACAGCAGCATTTCAGAGTATCGAACCCCGAAATACTCCGACTACAAGCAGCATCTAGAGTAACCATACCCGAAATACTCCGAGTACGAGCAATATGTAGAGTTCTGGACCTCGAAACACTTCAAGTAAAGCAGTATCTAGATTATTCATCCCCGTATTACTCGTATTCCAAGCAGTATCTAAAATGTTCAACCCCGAATAATTAGAAAGTACGGGCAGTACTAGAAGTATACTTGATATAAAGTTCCCCCGCTGTTAAAATATTCACTCGTACGAGTCTTGGTAAGCCTGCTTTTGTGTCACAAACAAAAAAAAAATGCTCAGAAGCTTTGCAAAGTCGTTGGTCTCGTAGGAAATTAAAGCTGATGTCTCACCAGAAGTAAGAAGATTCATTGCATAAGGATAATAAATTTGCAGGGTTGGGTGCTATACTAAGTACTGTATGTAAAATACATTAGCCAATAGTAGACTGTCCGTGGGTTTCGGGAACATATCGCCTCGCGTTTTGAGTCAATACCACTTCACAACATGGTTTTGACGGCTTGATTTTGCAGCCTGGTATTTGTGAGAATTTCCAAAACCAAAATGTGTTATTGTAGTATCGCTCAGATCAGGTTAGAGGGTCCCTTTTGCCTTAGGGGATTCCTTCTGCATACGAAACACACGCTGTGAGGATCCCCTAAGCCTGTAGGGGATCCACTTAGAAATAAAGGTATCCCCTAACATATGTTGGGATCCCTTAAGAATTGAAGAGATCCCCTAACATACAAGGGTATCCCCTAAGAATCGAAGGGATCCCCTAAGAACTGACGGGATCCCCTAATATGCGAGGGGATCCCTCAAGAATTGAAAGGATCCCCTAATAATTGAAGGGATCCTCTAAGAATTGGAGGGATCCCCTAAGAATTGGAGGGACCCCCTAGTATACAAGGGGTTCCCCGAAGAATTGAGAGGATCCCCTAAATAAAAGGGATCCCCTAACTGGCCGGACCCCCCAACTCGCAACAAGAGAGCATACATTAGCATGTATACAGTACAAGAGGTTCATGGAATGCCTCTGGGATACATACCTGGGTATTGAAACACGCACACATCAATACGCATTTATTTACAGCTCAAGGCTCCCAGGGCTCGTGCCGGTACTCCGGTCGAGCGTACCAAAATACAGACATGAGGGGAAACACACCCATAACAACCTAGGCCCACAGACGCACAAGACTTGAAATCAATCATGCCGATTACAGTATTAATAGTTTGAATATTATTAATAGTGCCCAGACACCGAACACCTCCAGCATTTGTACGGGACCAAAATAAAAATACATTATGTCACAAGTATACTGATCTCGGTACAGGTGCGAGACACGAGTAACTAACATGATTTGGGCCTGGCAAGGCTTAGCCAAACGCTACATGAGTCTACCCAAGATATCAGAAGCACTCCCAGGATTCCAATGTAATAATCCCCCCTGCAAAACGTTTGCGGATACGTGTACGCTGGTGAACAGAAGCTTCTAACTTTCGAAAATGGAGAATATGTAGATTGCGTACGACAGGTCTTGCTTTATATATTTCTGTCTTTCATTTTCTCGCTGATAGTCTGTCGAATACCCCCCGGGAAGCACCCAAGGCGAACAGTTTTATGTCTTGGCGAACCTCAGACTCAAACACACGACCCGATATATTAGTCTACCCAACAACCTGCTTCGTCAAAATTTACTCAGACCATCACTCACTGAATTGTGCCGTGTCGTCCCGTCCTCGAATCATTATGTTATTCTACGTGTCTGCCTGCACACAGAAATCCTTAACCTACGTACGGAAGCATAATGGAACAATTACAGCACATCATTTGTTGAATCTTTTTTTTTTGTTCTTTGTGTCGTATAGTCTGTCGTGAATTCTGCGGGGGGCACCCAAGATCACCTATCAATAGGCGAGGCATACCTTCCGTTGGAACGAATCGCCACCCGCCCGTTCCTCCCGTATATGCCCTACTTTACATTCCGGCCACCGCGACCACATTTACATCAACATCTCAGGTGGTCAGCCAGTGAACTATTACAGCCTAGCAGACGTCGTGAATCAATTCGCAGAATGGCAAGCAAGCGCGGGCTGTGCTGAAGCAGTTCGTGCCTATCACTCCCGACCATGCGAGAGTATGGAGACGCTCGCTTCGCTACCATATGGGCGGCGTCGAGGGAGTAGTTGCTGAGTCCTGTCCTTGCGTACACCATAAGACCTTCCCCCACGGTTACTATATCCATAAAGCCGAAACAGCGCTGGCCTCAGCCCCCAGACTATGGTCGATGAATGTATTCGGATTATCTTTACGACTTAAGTACAATGCTACCAAAGCCGCCATATCATGTACCTAAAAACACATTGTCACCAAACCTATAATTCAAACTTACGCGTCTATGAATCACTCAATGCGCAGGACACGGCACTTTATACTTTAGGTTCCAACACCCGAACAAATGCGGAGACAACGTCGATACCTAGCATATACCTTTATTCACACAGTGAAATGCTAAAAGCGCATGGAAGCACCATGCACACGCTGTTAAGCTAATGTCATGTTGGATGTGGACAGGTGGACCTAAATAAAGCCTAGCCGGAAAATCTATAAAGTTCTTCGAGTACAACGTACATCAAAGTCACATACAGAACGATGATGCATGACGGCGTATGATACGACAGTCGCCTTGGAACCTGTCACCTCATTCAAAATACAGCTTTAAGAGGAACCACAAAACCACCAGGAAGTACACAAATTCTGGGAAATGTCGTGAAGGAGAAGCTTCATCACCTCTGAACGTTGGCAACCACCGACTGAATGTTCAATTGTCAAACAAGTCATGATGGTTGTGATTCTTGGCGTGATTCGCAAACCTTACACGAATGCAACCAGAATCACCAGCCCAACCACATCATTCGACCTCTGCCATGCCCAAATACTCGCCTGTCCATTCATCCATCCATCAGCTTACAGGTCGCAACATAGCACTCGGGCAATAGAGGGACACACATTGGGCCAATCGCTTCGACGTATGGTGAGATGGGTAAAAGGCAACCGAGGCCCATCCTGCAGACGTCGCCCGTCGCACTCACCACCTTGCGCAGACCAGGGGGAGCCTAGTGTTTCCGGTCGATATGGGATATCGAGAGGGCCTCCCTGATTTCATGTTTGGCGTTGGTGACAGCTTCAGGTTCTCTCGTTGCTGGCCGCGAAACACTAGGCTTGACCCAGTTCTCAACTATATTGCAACACCGATCCACGGATCGATTACTAAACGCGAGCTACGTAGCTGATAATCGATACATTTCCGCTTTTTTTACATTTTCGCTCGATCTCTGCCAATGAAGGCCAGTTCATTTTGTCTTCAGAGAAATATTTCTTACTTGTATGCCAGGTCGAGAATGCTTTTTATTGATACAGCATACGGTAATCAACGGATCCCCGGGAGACAAGACGAAAACTGCGCAGTCAGTGAAACAGCATGCCATACGATTAATTCGTGAAGACCACCGCTCACGACGACGGTTTGTGCTGTCCCCCCGCGCCAACCTTCGATATATTTGGCCTTGCACCGGATCATGATGTCTAGCAACACTTGCGATGAATATCTGATATCAAAACTTCTCTGCGCCTGGACGTCACGATATTTTACTTGCTATCACGCCCTTTCGCGCCAGTAGTTTTCTCCCCACCCGCTAACTGCACTCAGACATGACCAATAGCACGCGTATTCCATTCATTTCGTTCGAGTGATGACGCTGGGCAATACCAAGCTGCACCTTTGTCGAGTGGCGTGCAAACGGGTCTGACGGAGACATTTACCACGCATAACGGATCCGTTTCGCTGAGTGGTCTTGCGGCGAATTTTTCGGCTGTGAACATGGTCATCATCATGCCGGAATATATCATTTTCCGCGAGAGTCGTCCACCGACTGTTGCACCGTGAACCAGGAGCTTGTGACAACAGCGATGACCAGCAAGACGTTAACCGCAACCAAAACCCCCCCGAACAGTGCACGGTCTCCATCTTCTCCAGCGTCCACTTTGATCAGTAACGCCAGGAAGTTACTCAAAAATATTATCACACAGCCCTGGAGACAATTCGAAACACGACGTACGTGTTGCGCGGAGGGATGAGGGGCGAAACATCAGTTTGGTTGTACTGGTCGGCCGTACCCCCGACCACTAGGATGTGGTGATTCTATGTGTTTCATGGCATACAAAAACGTGAATTTTCTTTATTGTTTGAACACCTTCTCCGTGCTGCCGGCATGCGGCGTGCTTTTAACAAACAAGACGGACACTACCAAGAATGTGTGTACGTTGACCGTGTCGGCAGCCTTGTATTGCACGATGCTTCACGATGTGAGTAGACTTACATCTCCGCAAGCGCACCCCCAAGCAAATCCTCATAAGGCATCGTAAACGTTCAGTATGGCGCCACGACTCACCAGGCGGTAGAGCCACGAGTTTGTTGGATCCGTATGGGGGCGCATAAGCTCGAACCCCATTATACTCCCGAACGCAAACATGCACGACACGGCTGCTTGTGAGGCGGTGCGAGGCGCGATAAAAACGAGCACCCCCGTCAAAATTATCCTCCGGCCGCACTCGACCACCTCGTAGTAGTACAAGTCGGGAGCTGCGTACGAATCAACAGAGGTCGGGGATGACACAGGGTTTGACGCGCTTCTAAGGATAAATGACGACGGGCACACATCAAGGTATCGAACCACCGGTAATTCAATTCGTGATACACTACCCATTTATTTTCTCGATCTGAAAAATCCGCCAGCGCCGGTCAGAGCAGCACCAACTACCACCCGTATGACCACAAGCTAGACCCCTCGGTTTCCTCAACGCCTCACCATAAGCCACAACAGGAATGTGAGAGCCTACTACAATAACCCCTGTTCAGTTCGTGCACTTCAACTACATTTTTATCCGTTGTGGGAAACCAGGTTCCATAATTCATTCTCACCGAAATCCTTCCACAGAAACATAGAAGGGACTAGCTCCGGATGATTTGTTCGTGCTTTTACCAAACCGTCCAACTCGTGCGACGCCCGAGAGGGCCAGTCGGTTTTGGTGTAACCATTTTCCTTTGTGGCGAAAAATATAGAGGGGATGGTGTCTCTTTCTTCTGAATCGGCTCCAGTGGCTTCCTCATTGACTACAGCGGGCCCGGCGGGAACGCGTGGATTGAGCAGGTCTCTGTTTGTCCAGAGGATGGCGGCGTAGAGGGCAGGAATTCCAATCGGGTAGACCTGCGTAGCGGCAAAAAGGCGGGATCATTGGGCCGAACGAATACAGTGCAAACGGGCTGAATGCGCATCAGTTAAGTTCTAGAAGGAAACTTCTGCTCACACTGTCATTACCCGCATGGCATGTATATTGCACTGCACATGCTATTACAGATGCATCGTGCTTTCACGATCACTCAGTAGACGGATTGGCGAGCTCACCAAGATCATGAGCCCCGCGTAGACTCGAAAGAACAGGTGCAAGTTTGATTTGCACGAAATGCTGTAGTCGACCCTGAGATAGCTCTCTCCATCCACCACACTGTCGTCGCAGGCGAAGGTTTCAAACACCACGGTGGACACCGATGTAAACACCTGCAATCAGCGAGACAGGAAGTACATTTGCAGTCCTCGGCTGAAGCATCGAGGTGTAACGGAGGTGGCCACAATTTACTGAATAGCGACAAATGGGACGTTGGAAACTTACAGCAATCAATACTATCTGCGCGGCAACAATACACAAACTATTGTGATTGATACTAAGTTAATCTTAAACTCCAATTTGGCTGCTGTCGCCAGAGGTCGTGTAATGTTCACGGTACTAGCCTCTTAATTTGTATCTCGTATTCAACCAAGATGTACCAAATAGTGAGACCAAAACCACGGCCAGCTAAAGCCCGCTCCATGCGTTCCCCCCGAACGAGGGAGTTGTTGTTTTCATACAGTCAGGTTCAGCGCCAACATATCGGCACAAGTGGCACGCATACGATACACCATACCCGTATTTACCCTACATTTCGACGCCCCACCCAGCGTTTCCGACCTCTGCAGTAGATTAGAGTTTAAGCTCACCAAAAACGTTAGAAGTAATGCAGCCGCCACGTGCCTTGACCACGCATCCCTCCTTGCGATTACCCCGGCTCGCCCAAGCCCAGCCCTACGCTTTGCCATGTGGTACGTCAATACCAACACAGCCGTCAACAGCAATGGCGCCAGCGTTGAGGCCATAAGCCTCGCATAAAAGGTTAGAGATGGCAGGACACACGAAGCTGAGAAAAGATCTCCAATGTCGAGGTTGACGACACTGACCCACGACAAGAACCGCGAGTACGAAGCGGGGAACTCCACCCCTGTGATGCTCGAGAATCCAGCTAGAATCTGCCACACCACCACCATAATCTTCAACTTGTCCAGTGGGAATCTCGAAGCGGAGCGCCTAACCCTATCGGTAAACGCACAGCACGTTGACATCCTACCATTGGAAGCTTCAAATTCTACTTCCTCTTTTTCTTGTGGTCCGCCCACAGTAATTCTTGGCACGGCCGTAGGCCTACCAGTTCGACAGGCAGGCACAACGGCGTGCCTGGGAGCCTTTCCGCTGTTGATGCCGGACACCTTGGCGACAGCCCCAAAAGGGTGGCCGAAACGTCCGGCATGCGCCCGATTTAAACTATCCGGCTCCGAGCAGTTGTTAGAGAACAGCTTTGGGCCTTTCGTACCAGCCTCACCAACGCGCGCCTTCTTTGACGCCAACGAGCAGACGGGAGAAACTGTTGTATTCAAGGGGTCCATTCCGGCGCATGCCTCGAACGGTTTGTGCTCCGGCACGCTGAGTGTCATGCTCCGCACTGACCGTGTTTGTGCAACGGGTCGACGAAAAATGTTGATGGCGCCGATCCCCCCGATGAGGTACACAACTGCGGGGAGCAGCAGTGCAATAACCACCACGGCGAAGAGTGCACCCATAGCGATGTGCACGTGGACCGTGGTGTCGTTGCAGTGGTGGCATGTTTTGCTGACTCCACCCCCGTATCCTTCCATGCAAACAGCACAGTCTGGCAGAAGAGAAATACCGAGATAGAAAAAGAGAGTCGATGCTGAGAGATGGCCGGGATGAAGGCGAAATACGTAGAACAGACGAAGTCACGCGAATGACTGCACCGATACGCAGAGTCGTTCATCGGTTCAGTTGTAGGATATGAAGTTCCGGACAACGCGCATTTTGTGTCGAGCAGTCTCTTGGCATCTTAGAAGCACATGAAAAGCCACCAGCAATGACTTCAAGTACTAACGCCGTTGCGAGACACAATGAACGAGCGGAATACAGTGAATATACACCTTCGTGAGAAACAATGCGGGGCAACCGATTCGTACAGCTTAGCTGCAGATAGACTCACATGGACCCTTATAACCATCCCCGCAGTAGTCGTCGGAATTCGATACCGTCGTTGCGCCTTTGCACGCTTCCGGGTGCAAGCATTCTAACACGACCGAAGACGCTTGGTTCGACCGCCAGTAACCCGGGAGGATCGGAAGCGAGGCCAACGTCGGCCCTGGATTCATGCAATCCACACCTTCATCGCCCTCGATAGTGTCACACGGTATGCACGAGGTACGATTGTCGCTGTCATGTTGTGGGCTGGCGTATTCGTTGGCAGGGCAAATATAGAAGGTCGTGGTCACCTCCAGGCTGGTGATGGTGGTTGAGGCCGGACGGGCGTTGCCTACTGATCTCAAGGTGAACTTGATCAACAGATTGCCTCCTATGTCCTGCTTTGAAGGAGTACCAGTGACTGCAACAGTGACGTTACTACCAGGAGGAAGAACGCCGCCGGACGGAACTACGTCCAAGTCAAGCTCTTCGCTTTCGAAACCCAGGTTCCACATGGTGAACGTCGTTCCATTCCCGGTTGCGACCACTAGTTCAAACGTCACCGGATCTGGATCGAAAATCTCTGTAGCCTGGGATCTCCCGAGAAAAAGAAATAGCTCGCCGCCGTTATCCAGACAATCACCGTCCCCGAGGCACTCACACAGTACTCCGAGTGTGGTGTTAACGCACGCCCCGGCCCCGCACACGTTGGAATCGCTGCAGCCCAAAGCTCGATCCACAAGCACCAATGAGCCGTTCAGAGCGCCCGTAATGCCGTTGTCAAACGTGTGGCTACTTATGACGGCGTTACGGATCTTGGCGTTTGAGTTGGGCGATAGGACTGGCATGGTCGCGAAGCTCTTCCTAAAGTCACAATTATCGAGGACAAGAGAGCCGGTCGCCGAGTTTGTGTTGAAGATGATGGTGTCACCCAACCAACCATCGAACACACACCCCTCCGCGTGAAGCGTAGTGTTGCCGTCCGTCTGTACCGCTCGTTCAGTGGAATATTCTTGGAGGCCAACACTCGACTCGAACACGACGCCTTTGGCAACGACGGGGCTCGCGGACACGTACACGACGCTGCCACCCAGGGCGAGATTGTTCTGAACGTCGTGGTTTTCGAACGTTGCACTCTTCACGCTTGTCAGGTATATTGCCGCTCCTTGGGGCGACTCGTTAGCGATCAAGTCACAGCTAGAGGTAACCGACGTGGCGCCTTGGGCATAGATACCACCGCCCTGGTCGCCGGCGGAGTTCCCTCTGATCGTAGCCCCCGCGCAAGTAACCCTAGCTTCTCCTTCTACGAGAACGAATCCACCGTAGTGTCTGGTAGAGAGAGATTAACGGGAAAATGTAATTGGGCAATCAGGTCTTAGCACCAGAACAGGTTTAAAAAAAAAACTCTACGTGATGAGAAGCTCCCCGACGGAACAGGGAGGAAAACGCACACAAAGCATGCCAGGATGTTTCGTATGTGCCCAGGCGTAGGTATATCGGCATGAAGCAGCGGGGTCCAGTCTCGACTGGATCATGCGGACAAATGAACATCGAACTCGCCAAACACGCCACGGTATGGACTCAACAGATCCGTCGGAAGCTACTGAAGGAGGCTCACGTTGCTTCATTGTCCTCGAAGATGCCTCCCGTGATATTCACCAGGGTGGTAGCTCCCCACAATGCGATCGCCCCCCCCGATTCCAGTGCCTTGTTGTTTCGGAAGATCCCTCCTTCGATCGATACATTTGAAGCCTCATCCCCGTTGCAGTAGATCGCGCCACCTCTTATGGTTGCTATGTTGTCTTCCATGACCCCCCCGCTGACCGTCACCCGGGTGTTGAAATCGGCGAAGAGAAACCCGCCTCTTGTGCTGGATCCGCCAGAAAAAATTCCACCGCTGACCTTGATGTCGCTGCCGTCATTCGCAACTAGGAGGCGCATGGTCGGGACAATTACAGTAAGTTGTTTACAACTCAACTTCAGTAAAGCGCGCTGACGGTGCATCAGGTGCTGATTTTTATTCGGAAAATAGGCTAGGTCCGGTAACGTGCCTCAAGTCCCCGGGGAAACAACCGCTTGTCTGGAGCTGCAACAGAAACAATGAGTTGATTTGACACACGACACGGAATAGGAACGTGGAAGTGTGGTGAGATTATAGCTATACTTTGACCAATCCGCCGGAAGAAAAAACGAAACAATATGAATAAAAGAGGGTCGGGAAGGATCGTCGTCCATGGGGATCGTCACAACCCTCGTTTGCGAACAGGACGCCTCAGGGCCAGGCTACATACGTAAGCTTTGACCATAAACTTTGCCATGTCGAAAAAATTCCGTGATCAGGTTTCTGGCTCATTATTTATGACATATTTTGAGCGTATATACATACCGCGGTTTCAACTCAGCTTTGTACATAACCAGGCAAGTCCTATTCATGGCGGAATCAGTTTTCTCGCGCCGTCCGAGAAACCCGTTTGTCGCACGAACCTCGATAGTCAATATGGCAGTAATCTTGCTTCTCGATATGTTTGCCTTGGGCATTTCAATGTCTCAACATCTGCTTGGAATTGACAAAACCCGTCCGAGTAGCAGCAACATAAGGGATCCCGGCTGACAACGTTTGCGCTCACATATCGCACCGCCACTGTCCCCCGCGTTGTCAGACATTACCGTTCCATCGTTGATGATGCCCGTACCGACACCATAGAAGCAGCCGCCCTCGAACCCAGCCGAATTGTCTGTGCACACGACATCGTTGAAGATTATCACGCCATTCGCATACCACCCCAGCACCTGAACAACAGAGTTGCGGTCGTTCAGGCTGGAGAATAACCGAATTGAAAAAATGCTACTAGCTATACCCCAGCTATGTTTGGAGCCTGAGGGGAATCACCACCGGTATATGTCGACTGTGACGGATTCGTGGGCGTTTTCTTGAAATGAAAGTGTCACTACTACCCATCGACGTTGATCACAACAAGTGTTCGTGCTAAAAGTACAACATATCCAGTGAATATGCAGCCTATGTAGCCGCCAGTACGAGACATATTTTAGACGTGGGTAGCAGTCGCCCGTGTTCGGAACACGACAAATTTCCGACACATAACCCCGCAATTATCGGTGGTCGCAAACTTATCAAAGAATCTACGTGACGTGCTGCTATCGATAACTTTTCAAGCCTGCTTTGTAACGACCCCCATATATCACATACGTAGAGATATATGCGAAAAACGGAAATCTGGTGCCAGTAGTTAGCGCTACCTGTTACGCGTTCGCTTTTGGAGAGTTCGATGATAGTGAGCGCTGCGTAGAGCGGCTGTCAAACTATAATGGCTACAAAAGATCACGACGACAACACAACTTAGTGTGATTCATGCCTATTTATCTACGCCCTCCATGGAAATCGCGACTGCAAATATACAGCAGTTGCCCCCCCGAAGGATTGTTTCACGAATGTCCCACCACAAGTTTTTCTACTGCCTTTGAAGTGGAACTGTGAATCAGGAAATCTGTGCGTGGAAACGATCTTTCGGCGCTCGAGCTTTAAGCTACGAGAAGGTGCATTCGATCGACTGGGCAGCCTTGGAAGTGACGGAGGAGACACTCAACACAGCTACTTCACCGCATAAGCTTTCAGTCACACGATAGCCCCGGGGCGTGATTTCGAGGAAACACTGATTTCTGCCTCCGACTTCCATGGACGTGGAGTTGGAATAATAGTAAAATGCCCATCCTATCATTGTTATCATCGTTTGGTAGTGGCCACAGTGCAGTGGCCTTCCGAAAGTAAGCTCAGTAGCGTGCGTTACTGGCAGAGAAGGCTGGCAGTTCAACGGCGACTGCTCACTCAGACGCTATAATTCATCGATATCCAAAGCACCACCTGGCGTCCGTCTGGCCGTTGAGCCAGAACGTCGGACTTTACGAAAGGCACCAATTACTTGAAGCAGCACCGTCACGCTTCAAGGCGAGGCTACGGAGCTACGCTTGACACGAACACTTACTTGTGCGTCGCGCACCCGAGGCTTTGACGTGTTTACGTGTGCCCCCCCGTACTCCCCTCGGAATAAGCACAAACTGGCGAAGAGGGAAGGTTGAGGATTTTTACCCTAGCATGTGTTTTTGTTATTGATGTGCACCAGTACCACTGAGCAAAATACCAGTCACCGCCGGGTGTCAGCGCTATTACATGGAATATCAAACGCAGTAATGGGAGAAAATTTGAACTGTGGATAGCTGCATTTCTATTAATAGCGTTGTGTTCTCGGAATTATATCCTCGATGGGATTCTAGCTCCAGCAGAAGAAACCCTTGGCATTTTTGCGTCGCTATT
The DNA here is from genome assembly GCA_037834295.1 of Postelsia palmaeformis. NCBI lineage: Eukaryota > Phaeophyceae > Laminariales > Laminariaceae > Postelsia > Postelsia palmaeformis. The sequence continues at coordinate 31,798 of JBBMHQ010031112.1, forward strand.
CCCAACAACTAACTGATGATGAAGACCCTCCACAGAACCGCAGTCTATACTGGTGCATGTACAATTATACGCATACGTTGTTCCTGTTGTTCGGCTCATTCATATCGCAGAGTTTTCTCCCCAGAAATTCCTAAGTTTGGAAGTTGTTGTTGTTGTTGTTGTTGTTGTTGTTGTCTTCACATTAAATCGTCCTTTCTATCCAACTTCATCAGTACACCCAGTGTCCGTCCTGATTCCTTATCCTAAAGAGGTACTGATTCTGTGGTCACAGACTGTGAGA
>JBBMHQ010031113.1:0-17090 GCA_037834295.1 Postelsia palmaeformis
GCGTGCGAGCACCACCCACAGTAGCTCACGGTCGACGGAGTCATATGCTTTCTGCAGGTCGATGAAACACATGTACAGGGGGATTTTTTTAGGTTGTCCGAGTTCTTGCAGTCGGCGTACAACGAACAGCATGTCGACCGTCGATCGTGCGGGGTGAAATTCGCACTGTTCCTCGGGGAGTATCCCTTCGGCCTCGCAGTAGTTACTGAGGCGGGACGCGACCATTTTCAGCAAAACTTTGCCTGAATGGGCAAGAAGCGAACTCTCTCGGTAATTGTTGCAATCATAGCGATCCTTCTTTTTTTATGAAGAACCTTCAAGGTCGTATCTTTCCATTACCAGGGGACGTCACCCGTTTTCCACACGTTGACATGTAAGTTGTGAAAGTACCGAATGAACTCGGGGTGGTCAATTTTCAGTAACTCGCCCGGAAGGAAGTCTGGTCCTACCGCTTTCCACTTTGGCATAATATCCCGAATTGCCGCCGGCATATCATCCATGGTCGGTTCATCTCCAAGCGATGGTGCCAGCGGCCGTAGGGGAAACAGGGCGCTGATGGTTGAGTCAAACTTTGGCGATTTCGTGGTCAGGAGGGTGCCGATAATCTCGCCCACCGTTCAAGGATGCGCACCTTGTCCCTCAGTAGCGTGCTATCCTCGTCCCGGATGAACTGTCCGCCTCTCGCCTTACGACCGTCCAACCCCACCGTGGCCTTCACGTGTTTGTTGAAACCCCGCTGGTCGTTGTCGGCGAGCAGTTTCTCCGTTTCAGCGAGGTACTATTTGAAGTAGGCATGTAACGCTGCATCAATCGCCCTCCGTAGATTCTCGCACGCCGTCCTCAGCGTTTTTCACGCGGCTTTGTCGTTTTTGATGCGCATGACTTGTCGGGCATCCTCCCTCGCACCCCATGCTACTTGTATGGCGGCTGAGTTCTCCGCGGTCTCGCACCACCCGGGTTTGTGTGAGTGCCGTGGTAGGGGGGGTACGTCTTTCGCTACTGCATCAATAATAGCATCAGCAAAGAATCAAGTCATCTCAGAGATACTGCTCGGTCGCGAGGGGAGGGAGGGAAGCTTCGAAAGGATCCGCTCCACGACTCACTGCCTGCAATCCCCGTCGGTTCGAAACTTCTGCCGGTCGAAAGGCCGAATTTTGTTTTTCGTTTCGTGTGTGTCTGTCGGGTGCGAAAACCCCGGGATCACTTGTATTCCAAGCAGTATCTAGAGTATTGAAAGCACGAGCAGTGTCAGAAGTAAACTTGATACAGAGCCCCCCCGCTGTCGAGAAATTAACTCGTACGAGTTTTGGTGAGGCTTGTTTCGTGTAACGAATAATATATTACTGCTCAGAAACTCTGCCAAGTCCTTGGTCCCGTAAGAAAGCGAAGCTGATGTCTCACCATAAATTAGAAAATTAATCGCGTAAGGATAATAAACTTGCAGGGTTGGGTGCTATACTAAGTTACTATTATACTACAGATATATTACTCGTAGCTTACAGTAGACTGTGCTCAGTGGTGGAAACTAAAAAAGAAACCGAGCCTCGATGACAAACTCGCGTTTCTAACCCTTTTCTGTGGACGTGAGCATAGACTTACAGTACACTTGACCTAATAAGAAACAGGCCGAAAAGAAATCCAGGCTGACATTTAGAGAAACATAAGAAATTCGAGAATCGTGTCTTGGAATTAGTGTATAAAGTCTCTCTCGAAAAAGAAACCCAGTCTGGATGACCATACTTCTTGTTTCTTATGAGGTGTCCTATACTCTATATGCCATGAGTTGTATTTTGTCGATATTCATTCACCGAAACAACTAAAACACTCGGAATGCTCCCAGTATCGCGAGTATTGAAACAGAAATACTTCATCATCCGAGTAAAACACTTCGAGTAACACTCTACCACGGAGTACCTTCGAGTATAAAACCCTGAAATACTCTGAGTATCGATCGTACCTCGGAGTGTGAAACCCTGAAATACTCTGCCTATTGAAGTATTCGCAGTGCGAAATGTCCAAGTACCCCGAGGAGCAGTACAAAATCACCGAATACGTCAAGTGCAATGAGTATTCCAGAGTAATGAACCCCACAATACTCGGAGTACAGCAGCAGTATTCCAGAGTATCGAACTCTGAGACTATCCGAGTACAAGCAGTATTGAGAGTGATCATACCCGAAATACTCCGAGTACGAGCAGTATCCAGGAGTGTCTAGCCCTGAAATATTCCGAGTACACAAAGTGCCTGAAGTAATTAATACCAGGTATTAAATACTCTTCACTTTACTCCAAGGTACTCGGAGCATCTGTGCAACATTCATCTGCACCTTCCCATATTGATATCCTGCCAACATGGCCTAAACTTTGCTCAGGACGACCCGATTCCGCACACTTGTCTATCGATGATCACCATGATTACAGCCGTTCTTCGTGCGGATACGTCTAGTACGGTATTTACATTTCCCGTTACCACTGTCACTTCCGTCTCCATCATCCTCATGTTTGTGATGAAATAAGTTCGACATCGTTATCATTTTATTCCCCTACCAGCACGGCCGTCTGGCCCCTACTCCGACACCTCGATTTGACACACCTCATCCCCTCGATTAGAGTGATAATCTTGACGACCGTTCATTCGGATACCTCGGCGTTCAATCCTACGGGCACTCCTTGCACCCGTGGCATTTGGATTTTTAGTACTACTCACACTTGCACATACTCGCAGCATTCAGGCAGTACTTCGAGGTTTGAAGTTGAGTAGTGCTCACACTCCCAGTCACTCTCTATGTTCAGGCCGCAAACACCCTTAATAGTCTCAGCATTCAGAGTACGAAATTTGCTCAATATGGAAAGCAGTCAATACTCTGAGTGTGGTCCCCCTGCTGCGCATTTATCGTAATACCCGCAGATTGTATTGCATCGTAATACAGTTGCAGTGTGAGATTTCAGAGAGGGGGCAAGCACATCAAATAAATATTGCACAGTTCATAATTTTAACGCTTATTGAGGTCCTACATCATAAAGTGACTTTATAAAGTGGTTTTCATGAATTTAGAGCCCGGGGACGAAGATTATGTCTATCCTATGTACAAGGATTTTCCATTGTAGCTCCTATATTATCTACAGGAATCTGGCCCGATCGCCGTGGCGTTCTGTTCCCTTTAAATAGGTGGCGCGGGCTTCATCGTTCTACGGCATAAAACACACTGGTCGGTACGGCCACTAATATGAGCGGCTAACTATACAACTAAAGGAGGCAACAAATTTTACCGCATCCTTGTCAATGCTTGGATATTGGAGGAAATAATAGGGTCTCAACATCATTCCCCACAGCCTTGTCAATGTTTGCATACCGGGAGAAGTCCGCCTGCAACGAAAATGCGACTACCAAGCTAGCAATGCCGGCAACACCCTTCGACCCGCCACAGCGTATGCTACTGGTTTCTACACAGAACGAAAATCAATGGACCGTGGGCGAGGTTGAGGAGGGAACTATGCTGACTGGCCTTCCCGTTGACGACGTGTGCGTGGCAGATTCGTGATTCGTCACCAGCAACACTTCGGACGGATTACCGCGAGGAGGCAGATGTAACGCCATGTTTGCTTTCGGGTTTCGTGCCGTCAACGTGTGGGCTAGTTTATTGAGCTCTTTAGGCAGGATCCTTGCCCTTCTTTGTGTCAAAACAAGTGTTGGTTCGGCAAGCTCAGCGCCATACATACTGTGTGCAGCCGATCATTTCGCTATCAGCGGTGTCACCATGAAAGAGGATACTCGTTGGCTTCGAGTCGCAATTGCCTATTGTTGGAAGAGGAAACTTGAGTTGTTGAGGCGGTATGGTAGGAGGTTCGTCGTCGTGGTTAAGACCATCTCCGAACTGTCTTGGATGATTTTTGTTGTTTGCTTGTTTTCTGGTGAAGGTCAGCAACACATTGAATTTCGTGTTACCTGATGAACAATCATAGTGGCTAAGTCAATGTCATTGTACATGTAGTTCGTGTACTGACGATTGAAGTGTGCTTGTGCACGCTGGCTTGCAGATTCCACAGCACTAGACTTCGTCTCCTCTGTAGTAGCTACTCTACCTGGAATTGATCGAAGTAGGGAGCGTAGTTGTTGCTTTTGTTTCAATCCTGTGGTAGGAAACCTTGACACGTGTTTCTTATGTTCAACCGTGGAAAGCAACGATGCGTACTACTAGATAAACTACGCTGCAGCTCGTATGGACTGCTACCGTACGGCCAGCCCACCATGCCGCTTAGGCTCAAAGATCGATGCTCGCTGTTGAAGTTATGGAAGCGATGATGTACGGTTGTGTGACGTGGAGCCCGTATGCGATATAGTTCGCTGATTTCATCTCCTGTACATAGGATGGCGGAAACAACTCGCTACGACAACCACGTGGTATCTTCGGCAAACACCCTCATCAAAACTGGCTGCGAGAGCGCCAATCCGACACTGTGTAAACAGAGGATAGGCTTCGGGGGCTTCGTCGAAGGCATGAGGATTGCTTGATGCCCGAAGCGAGTGACGCTTGAGCATGCGGAGAAGGGGTGACGGCTGGTGAGGGCGGCGAGGACGGCCCTTGTCTATTTGCGTCGGAAACAACACATTGCTGTTCGAGTTGCCAACTGAAGCCAAGCCTTGGACGCTGACCAGAGAAGACAGAAATATGGCGTTATACTGACGCACAGGAACGATCCACTGACCAGCTTGGACAAGGAGAAAGTAACAAAACAATAAAAAAGGGACGTAAACCTGCGCAGCCACCGCAACCTTCGCTGAGTGCGTGGTTTGTTCGGGAGGGTAGGCCACGCCGAAGCAGTTGTCCCAACAGCAACTTGGTGGATAGGAAAGGAGCGGAGTCCACCGAAACATGGCACTAGCCACTTCCCTACAGTAGCTTACCTGTGTGATCTAGTTCCTCCTCGTTTTTCTTGGATGTTGTTGTATTGCTCTGGTTCCTGCCAAGCCGGTGGCTCTCCCCGAGCATTTGAATTTCGTATACTGTGTTGTTCAGTGTATGTGCTGCGTCATCCCATTTTGATGTTCCGGCCTGTATCTTAAATGTGCGTACTGTAGTTTGCGCGTTCGTTGTCGGCTCGTGCTTTTTGTGTCGTCATTGTTTGGGCCTGGACCATAATCTTGACCTAAACTACCAGCAGGACCGTATCATTGATATTGCCTTGTTTTCGCAGAGCTCGGCGTTTGCAGTCCAAGCTGGTGCTGTCTGACCTTGATTTAGTTCAGTTTCTGTTATCGGGTATACCTGGTATCTATCATGACGACAATTATGTTCCTGGTATCGTTCAGTTTGCTGTTCTTGGTCGTTGATGCACTGGTTTCGTCGCGCGAAGTAACGTCTTTTTTCTTGTACTGCAGTACCAACACCAAGAATATCCCACCATAAGCAATATAAGGTGCTTGGTTGGTGTTCATTGCGCTTGATCGCATTTTGCATGTGGTATTGCGTGTGGCTAGGTGCCTTGCAACTTTACGCTATGAAATGCGTGGTACTGGATGGATTAAGACCCTAGATGGGACTCCTGTGAGTACCTTCTCCACCTGTTGGTGTTGACGTGGGGCTCTACACGCGATATACGTTTTAAAAAATACCCGTTCAAGTGCGTTATGCGCTTCTGAGCCAGTGTAGTGTCATTTCTTCTATTCCATCTCAATGTGTAAACTCTCAGGGTTTGGGATAATTCAAGTGTTAGTTTTCGTACAACTATACGCTATGCGTGGCCTGGTTTCGTATCGACGGGTTATTGTAGATGGTTCCAGGATAATCAGCCAATGTGCGAGCATCATCATACACCATGTGTTCTCTTCAACTGACTCGGTGACTTGCTTTTTATTGGAGCCGTGCTTCGGGTTACGCACTACATGCTGTTCGCTGTGCTGGGCCACCGAGCTATGATTGGGATATGCTTCGCTGTATGTTGTCATGAATCATGTCTCGCTTGCGGGGCGTTGTTTGTTCGGTGTCTGGTAACAACGTCATTAGGGTGCCTGTGAATCATGCTTGGCGTACGGTCCGGAATACCGAGAAATTGGACGCGTGTTTGGTGCTCCGGAGCATACACAAAATATATCGACGCTTGACAAACCAGAGTGGTAGCTAATCAGAGAGCCCGAATGTACAATCTATACGATGGCACACGCGGACACTAACGGCGATACTTTATTCTTGACGCGAACGTCAGATGCGAAACACTTCATCAACCACAGTAACGATGGGTGTGTGTGGATTGACCTGTGGCACTGACGTGTGGTTGTGGGCCGAGGTTGGGATGACGCGAGAGGTACTGGTATCAGCGGTAGTATTTTCTGAGGTGGGGCCCGCTTCCTTTCTCCTTGCCCCACCATCGCGGTTCCGCAGACGTCGTTCCGCTTCCCCCCTGCCGGGCGTATCACCCGTAACTTATTGTTGCGCTACCGATACAGAATCCGGCGGTCTGCTTGGTGTGCTCGATGCTCCTAGTAGATTCCGTCGCCTGGATTGTCGTTGATTCACGTGCAATCGACCGTGCAGCTTTCGCCGAAGCCTTGGTAATCCTAGAAGTAGAGCAAATTTTGTATCATGTGCCGCAATAACATGATACATTGGCAACTGTGGTGCCACTAGGAGTTCGCAGGAAAAGGAGAATCTAGATGCGGCAATCACCGACGAGGTGTTCATAGTCTTCATGCGGTAGCATCGTAGATGTCTCTTCAGGACGGCGACGTTTGGGTCCGTTGCTCAAGTTGATAGATCATTCGCAAGGTGTTTCGCGGTAGGCCGAGCGCCAAGCTATCCAGGCACATACACACGACCTCAGTTGTCTACACTATTTGTGTGTGGTGCCAGTCGACCCGCAGACATAAAATATACTGAAGCCAAAGCACCGCGCGATGCAATAATAAGTGTAATTTAGTTCGGTGATTATTGCTACTGGTTATATGTAATCAATTACACATGTATTAATCACTTTCACTAACTATTAGGGGTTTACATCAGTCGGTTCACTCAGAACGTATATCGTAACCCGTGCATGTCATTTACCTCCCCTCGCCGCGAAAGCATGCATGAATAACCATGGAACAGTCGAGGCACACAACGTTATACCGAGATGGCGATCGGCCTTTGTTAGGCACCTTCGATACCGAGAGTATGCGCGTCCGTTAGACCATCCTTGAAAAAATATGGTAACCGCCATCAGTCACTGTGGCCGCCCGCTGCAGCTCGTGGGTACTACTGCAAGCCACGTTGAACCGCCGGAGGGAGCTACCGTAGCGGAAATGGGAAACCCAATCTGGGGCTTACTTGTATGAAGACGTAGGCAGCCTACGATTACAGGAGGAGAACAAGTGGGGCCAGCGTATTTTTACCGGATGTGGGGGCATCATCGCCAGCAGCTGGAATGCCATGGACTACATATGTACTCGCTGTTCCGCCAGACGGTTCACCTGATGATTCACTAGGGACCCCAACTTGGCAGGGATCACGTGCGACTCGAGGCGGCATCGTCAGGAATCAACTAGGGAGCATCGTCCGGGATTGTTGGGGACGCATAACCTCGGGTTGCCACAACCCCGTCGCCAAGGATCGCTCAAAGATAATCTCCCGGAACTACTAGAGGACCGATACCTGTGTACGCCGGGAGAGGACCGTCGGAGAGCACCGGGACAGCATCTCCTGGAATTGACGGGGCAGCATCACATAGGATCGCCAGAGCACAGTCGGACGGAATTTATTGGGGCATCCATGCGCCTAGGAAACACCGGAGCACCGTCTCCCAGGATCGTCGGTGAATGAGTGCTCGGGGTCGCCAGAGCATGACATATTCTGTGATTGCCAGAACATCTACAGTAGTAGTTCAGTACTGTTCCTCACGGAATATCTCATGAACGTTGCAGCACATGCTAAGATGGGACGTGACAGTTGTAAGCAACGACTTGCGTGCGTGCACAACAAGCAAAACCCCTCTGCAGTTGTTGTAATCAAAGCCATCTTTCGCTGCGTAAGGGACCGTGTTGAGTAACGCCCAGGTTAAATTGACGTCGTGCGGGCACAACGCGAGAGCACGATACTGCACCCTTTTTTTTAAACGCACAGGAAGCATCAAATACGCGAGCATGGGATACGCATTACGGACACCCGGTATAAAAGGTGTTCGTGACGATCACACGCAGACAGCCAGAGGTGAGCATGGGAAGATATAGCCTCGAGCATGCGCGTCGACGACTCCTGACGGGCAACTATTACGGAGGAATATAGTTAAAAGGACCAAATATTGTTACTATAAATAGGGAAATATATAGGTTTTTGTATTGACCGTAGGTCCTATTAACTATATTCCCCCGTAATATTACGGGGGACCATAGTTAATGGGACCTACGGTGCACACAAAAACCAACATATTTCGCTTTTTTTGCCAACAAATTTTGGTACTATTAAATATGGTCCCCCGTAATAGTTCGAATTAATTTCTTGTTTTCACTTGCTGTAGGAGACAACCACCCGGTTAGCGATCGGCGGCACCGCCCTCCCGCAATCGATTGTCTCCGTCCCTACATACAATCATGACATTCAGTCAGCTGCAGTTACAAAATGCCGTCGCTATCCCAATGCGCGTTTGAAAAGATCTCACGTCACGTCTCCACCGCCCACAGCTATACCACCACCGTCGCCCCAGGCGAAGTTGTTGTTGAACTGCACAGCTCTCCGGAACCTGTGACCACAATACCAACAATTACAGTTCCGGCGTGCCACGGGCGTTTGGGCACGCCACGCGCGTGTAACATGGGCCTCGATTTCGCCAAGAAAGAAAATACCAGCGTGGAGTGTACATGATCCGGAGTTCGGACGTAATCGCTTTGTCATTTTTTGAGGCGACATATGTATATGTGGCCGAATAGTGTTCTTCTCGCGTGCAGTGTTCCGCTGCGCAGTCAACAGTCTCGGCGCTTTGGCGTCCCGTTCTAGCTGCGGCCAACCCTTTTACCGTGCGTGAGCCAAGAAGATACTAAGGACGAGACACAGCAGTTGCTACATAGTGCAAGCTGAGATCAGGAAAACCGCTCGTACCCCATGCGTTTCCTGCCAGCCAAACGAACACACGAGATTCACGCCAATACTAACGGGATTCACTCACGTCATTGATCCAAATTGGTTCACAACGGCGCCATCGTCGCCGCCGGAAGTATTGTCATCGAAGCGCGCTCTCCGGAAGAAGCTATGAGTTGGGAACATCAAAGTTACGGGGGCCAGGGTCAGCCTGAGCATTGCGTCGCGTGGTGTGAACCAAACGAACCGGTAGATTGCTACGCGCCTTGCATCTATACACGAAAGTACCATATGCTACACAGCTCGACCACCAACGATGGACTCAACCGCTCAAGCAAGAAGTGCAACAACCTAGCCAGATTTGAGGGGTCGCTTGAAACATTTGATACCATAGAGTACGCTGGAAAAATGCGCCCCGAGGAGTCCTTGCTGTGAGTTGCAAATGCGAACAACGTGTCGCACCTGAGACGAGGTCGGACGAGCGAATACGTCTACACCTCACTACACCATTGCTGGATGACGTGCAGTTTACCGGAGATAGCTCCAGTGACATGTCCTCCGAATCCTTGGCTCGTGAGACCGTAAAATGCTCACAAGGACCCCGACTCACGCCATGTCTCCACTGTTGCACACCGGCGGGCCTTCGAAACTGATTCATCCGGTGTTGATGAAGTTCGCGTCACCTCGGAATCTGCACACGGTATGCAAGCGTCCGACATTGTGGAGAAACAGGTCGCGCAGCTTCGTGTTGGAAGCAAAATGCAAGATTTCGCGCGACTAGCACACTGCCCCGCTTGGTGACCGAGACAATATAGAGTTGAAGAGATATACAAAATATTTGTATACCAGTATACCTTGAATCGAGCTGTGGCTGGTGGGGTTTGCGAAAATGCTGTTGAACTGACGATTTCATCTGTTTTAGGGGCTGATACGGTTAAACGCTCGTACGAGTTGAAAAGCAAACTTGATGATAAAGCACAGACGTGTGGTGCTGTTCCCCGCTGAATGCGTGTAGGCGAAAGCTTGGGTGGCATGACTACTCACAGGTGCACCTCCACGAAGGTTATCGAACGTGGTTCCCCTACCTATGAGAAAGCTGGAGAGGGTATTGTGATTGTTATCGCGGAACAGGCAACGTCTACAGTGGTGGTTCACCTGCAAGAACGCATTGCTACACATTGGTTCTGCTGTATTTATGTGAGCGACAGGGACGAACACGGTTTCAGTCTCTTTTTCCTTACCAGTGCGTTTGGCACAGTTTGGCATTATTTCGTATACCGAGTCGCCAGGAGCGCAACACTTCTAGAGTTGAAGTGAAACGTTGTCGAGATGGCTGGCAGACCAAGGAAAAACGAAACTTGATGCAACTCAGGACAAGCCACACATACAGCAAAAATCGCTGCAACCTCGTAGACTGGCGGAACAGATGGAAAGGAGTGCACGAGTCACATGTGCAACTTTTCAGGGCAAACACATTTATTTGCACCTCATTCTGGAGGAGTCAGAGTTGAGGATGATGCAGCCCTCGAATCCCCCGTCGCTTACTCCAGAGCCGTCGAACGTCATGGTCGTCGAAAACCTGACGCCTAGCGATCCGTCACACATTGTTGAGCATCAGACGGCGTTAGATCTGCGGAAAATATACGGAAAAGCTGGTGAAGGTTCAGTCATGGCCTATGCGTCGCCCAGGTTGAAGATGACGTCGGAAACAAAATCGACACTGACCTGGCGAGTCCACCATCAGAGTTGATGATGCTGACAAAGTCGTTTCCTCTGAAAGTCGTTTGGCCGCGGAATCTGCACAATCAAGCATACACGTGGGTATAGGCGAGAAAAATTGAACGAGTTTCAGTTGATAGGTTATATGTAAAACAGACGTGATGCATGCGTCATTAGCGAGGGGGTTTGGACCTTCCGTCTTCGGCTGTCGATTCACGCAATCGAATTGAGTGAGCCACTCTACACTGGAAAATATTTCAAGGTCGGTTAGCCCGCGTCTGTGGGGGCAACTGTGGCTGTGCTAGTTTTGGAGAAGCGTCAAAAACGCTGAGTAAGCTCCAAGAATGTCACATACGTACGATCAAGCGTGTTCGAGCTCGCGCGGTTTAAGCTTCAATCACGTGTCAGCAAGCTGTCTACCGTAACATACATAAGGAGGCGAGCAAATGTTACGATGCCCATGTTTGTTACTACAGTGGGTCGAAGCTGTGTTTCCTTTTGAGACGGGGCAGATAGGGGAACCAACGCAATGACAAGTCAACTACAGAGAGGCAAGCCTGCATGCTTAAAATCAAGGGGTTTGTAGCCCACCCGACACTCCTTCCTTCCCCTGCTCTCTCGCTTGCTAATATCAACAACCAGCATATCGTGGTAGGAGAGCAAATAGCTTACGGGGGGGGAACGGCTCAGATACACGACATCCGGCCCGCTGTAGATACTTGCCGAGGCTGTGGGTTATTCATGAACCCGACAAGCTTTGGCGTGTGAAGTTGGAGACGTGCCCAACCGTGACTGCGCTGTACACGAGGTGTTGTGCGCATCTTAGAGCCAAAACAACGATTGTAGGAGTGTTCTGCAGTGTCGGATAACGTGACCTGTGCCATGCTCACACGACTATGGCAACCTCCACATTCTGAAAGAGGCACGCTGAGCTTGGTAGCTTGGTTTGTCTGCATAAATCACGTATGAACGCGTACAGGAAGTATGCGCCTGGCGGTTTCTCTCTGGGGGTTTGGTAGCACTGACTTAGGCGAATACATCAGGGTTTTATCTGATCGGTTCTCACCTCAATTCGCCAGCGGGAACGAGGATCGCACCGGGGATATCCTCGATGAGAACCGTCTTCCTGAACCTGCCACACGTATGTTCGGGTAGATCGTTACACAACAGTGGCTACACAAACGTTGTTGTGATCAAGAACGCCCTGCGGGTGGGCCGTCATCGACAAGCCCTTGAAACATTGACAGATCCGCCTTACTTAATGGCATGCCTGCGGGAATATCGTAGATAGCTATACTGTGCACTTGAGAAACCGCTAGGAGGCGAGCACTTGCGTACGCTTCCTCGCCGTTATAGTTTTGTTCGAGTTATGAGGTAGTGTGTGAACTAGACACACACGTTGATATGGACTAGCAACAAGGCAGCACAAAGGGTTGATGGGCTTTGCCACTTGTCGGCCGATTCCAGGCATAATGGATGGGCTTTCTATTTGATTGCCTGCTTGCCTGTCGGTCTACGTGCTGTAACAATGGCTTGGTTTGGGCACATCCGATACATAAACCCCCCTTAGGATACATTCGAGCTATGTTCTACCGTAGATTTGCGCGGCAGACGAGAGCACTACTGTGCCGTCCCAGGTTTTTTTATGGATGGGCTTTCTATTTGATTTGCTGCCTGCCTGCCTGTCGGTCTACGTGCTGTAACCATGGCTTGGTTTGGGTACACCCGATACATAAACCCCCCTTAGGATACATTCGAGCTATGTTCTACCGTAGATTTGCGCGGCAGACAAGAGCACTACTGTGCCGTCCCAGGTTTTTTTATGGATGGGCTTTCTATTTGATTTGCTGCCTGCCTGCCTGTCGGTCTACGTGCTGTAACCATGGCTTGGTTTCGGTACATCCGATACATAAACCCCCCTTATGATACATTCGATACTCACTCTGTACTCCCAGCAACCCTAAGCACGTTCTCCGTGTGCACAACCTCCCGGAACTTGTTGTCCCCGATGAAAGTGAGGCTGCCGCCTTCGCTCACCTCCAACAGCGAGCCAGCAGGAAAGTCCCCTTCCAACTGCAATGACACCACAACACTACGGAACCGCGGTCGGGACAACGAAGCGGCAAAGCTGCAGGTTCTCGCTGACATTTGGTAGAAGATACGTAATGCGCGAGAGCGTACGATGACGCCGGGCGACCGTTCAGTATGCCTTAGTCCCGTGATACGGCTATATATATGACGCACACAAGTACTGGCATTCAACAGAACAACGCAAACCTAGATTTCACCTGCGATATGTTTGACAGATTAGAAGTACTTTTTTTCGGAAGAGAAAGGCCACAGCCTCCAGCGGTGCACCATGCCAACCAAAGTGATACAGTGACTACTACCTGGTACTTCGTATACCCACAGAGTAATATGTTTTATATTCGCTGGCTGCCTGCTAACTCACAGTTCCCTAGCTTCGAATACGACTGTCACAGTTTGCGGCTGATGAACAGCCCGCGGCTCACCCTAGCACTAGGTTCGAATTGAGCTTCGGGCATGTCGAACACGAGAGCGGTCCCAGGCATAACTAGGGAGGCCAAGTTGGTGAACCTGAGGGTAGGACGAGTCAAATACAATTGTTGTTAGTTTGCTGTTCTTCGTGACCAGGTTGTTCCAAATATCGCTGACGGGAATAGCTACAGCAGTACGCAATCACCTCAAGAAACCAGTGTATTGACATCACGATAACCGCGTGCGGGTTTACTTGGAACCCAGTTCTGGTGTGCCTACCTGGTGAACTGACTGGGTTGGGATTGCAAATCGTTTCAGAGCATCTCTCTCTTCGACGCAAAACACATTAGCAGTAATGAGTCACTCTTCTGTAGTGCCACCCCAAAGACCTACTCGGACTCGGAAGATGGCTTTATACCCACGCCCTTGCGTGCAACATAGCATGCAGCAAGAAGGCAAAAACACACGATGGAGGGTTGAACGTAAGTCGTCGAACTTCAGCGCAGACCTAGAGTAGCACCGGTCCAAGTACGATATCAGTAGGAGCCAAGGGGCAGACGCATGCATACCATGGATACCAGGGCAGTCAAACACACCCGGCGACAAAATAAAACAAAAACAAATACAGCAGTAGCCCACTTATGTCGACGCCAGGTTTATTAGCATCGATCGATCGTGGACAGATCTTGTGCGTTCAATAATAGAAGCCGCGGACACACAGGCAAGATATCGAGCAAACGGCGAACAAGCAAAATAAGACCCAGACATGTAATACGAAAAACTGAACACACAGCCGGACGAGATGCAGCAGGATGGAAGCCTGTGCGGGTCCAGCAACCAAGGGGCATTCAGACAAGAAACGGCCTCATCATGGAGAGGCCTTCGGCCAAAACAAATTAAGGGCAACGAGGGAAGCTAAAAACGTCCAGAAATATGTATTTAATCGGACAAGGTACCTGGTAGAGTATAATTAGTTGTATTTTGTCGTCCTCATGTACGTGGTTTTCTCCTTCGAAAACTGCTACTTCTCTGCATTTGTTTGTTTGTTTGTTTGTTTGTCTGTTTGTTTGTTTGTCTGCCTGTCTTCACCCTTCCTTTCTCTCACCTTCTTACGAGAACAGTATACTCATCATTCAGACCCAGGGTCACACAGTAGGCTCTCCTCGCCCCTGCCCACACTACCGTACGCGCCTCTTTTTTATATCTCGAGAAGGGTTCGCACTGTCTTCCGTCGTCGACCCGCGTCGAAATGGGCTAGGCTGCCCATGACCCTTTACGACCCATTCCCGTAAGCATGCACTCAGATTTCGACACGCCTATGCCATCGCACAACAGCAGTCAGTCGTTGTCGGGGTGCAATGATAGCGGTGCAATACGCGAAAAGTGTTGCCCTAATAACTTGAGAGTCCATAATTTCAGGCTGAGCTTTCTTGGAAGGTGAGAAGTCTCGGCTTGAGTTGGGCTCAGCGAAGAACGTCATTCTCAATCTTACACCAGGTAAACAGTACGGGTAGCCTTTAAAAACCCACCTATGCTCGATGCTGACATTCTAAACAACAGTAAGATTTGGTCTTTGATTTCATGAAGATATATAAAATCCAAACCACGGACGTTCATACCGTCACACACAACTTCAAGCGGAAATATTCGACGAAGCCCTCGCTCCGACAGCAGATCAGACGTGTTCACCATTAGCCCCCCTTCCGGCGAAAACATTTGTTCAAGATAGTCTCAACTTACTTAAATACTACCAGGTACATTTTACCCACAAATGAAGAAGCCGCGAGTCTTTACTGTAGCCAACAGTTATAGGAGATCCCTAACGGTTGTCGCGTACAAGTACTCCTCTACGACATAATAGTATCGACTTAGAATCAGGCAGGGTACAAGCACACACATATACATAGGAGCCAGAGGCAAATAACTTTGGCCGTAACCTTTGCTCTTGCCCCGTTGCTGTGGGTTCGTAACCTCCCTCCCCTTCTGACTTACGGTGCTACCCTTCAACGAACTTGTTAAACCTTACCCTGAGTACGTTCAAAATTAGAGTTGTTGATAGAATCTCATACGACATGCAGTAATCCCTCGTCGTCTTCTTACAGCACGGTGTTGTCGCTGGTGATAGTGAGAGTGCCGCCTTCCACAACAATCGTCTGCGGGCTCGTGTCTGTAAACAGTATCTTGCACTCGATAACTTATGCCCAAGTTTATGGGGGTGTCTCCGTTCAAGGGAGAAGGGACGTCCAAGAACATGTCGACGTCGTCGCAGACCGCCCTGTGGTGTGGAGCACCGAAAAGGATCACGATGCGGCAAATACAGCAGCGCAGCACATAGACGGCGTGGTATATAGCGACCATTATACTGTGTGTACAAGCAGTTATGTTTGCATGTGTGCTTTCTATGCCGTCGTGCCGTGTGTGCAGTACATCAGTACAATGCGCACGGCATTACTAGCGTCGGGCATCAATAATATGCCGGTGAAGAGACTTCGTGCACCTAAAATATGTACTATAATTTGTATAAGTATCGTCAGCAGAACGGTTCGTTGTCAATTACACCTCTGTTGCGTTGACCCTATCGCTCGAACTTGCAGGGGTAACTACAGAGCTCCGTGTCAAAAAATCGTTATCGCAGCAGCAGCTGCTTTTTGTTGCTGCTTGCTCCATGGCGCATACGAAAATAGAAATATAGCCTGCAGGACCCTACGCCGGCGTCCCCGGTGGCTACTTGGTAGGTAGTCTGCGCGCCTACCAAGATCAATTTCGTGGGTTAAAGTCTCACCGAGTGGATACTCGGGGTTTTGTTCTTGTATAAAAGGAGTTGATTTTTAGAGCAAAGCGCGAGAGAGTGAGTTAGATATATTCGATGGAAATCGACGAGCAGTGGGAATGCTGAACCCTATGCGCGATAAAAAATAAAGGCACGTACCGGGGGGGAGAAGGGTAGACACCTGTGACCACGGCTGGTCCAGAAGGGCGTCGAGGGTGAAAGCTCCTATTAATACGAGTTAGGTTGGAAAGTGGAAGTGCTGATGAGAAAGAAGAAGAAAGAAAGGAGATTTTGCAACAAGAGTACAAGACTCGAGGACAGCAGGGAAACATCGTTGACATGTCTGCATTCAGGCCATCGTCGATTGACCCCAAAAACATTTGTGCAACACCACCACTAAAAGACATCCACCATGCGCGTGCCGACACGGGGAAAAAAAGCTGGACCAGCAGAACAGCGTGCAATACTCTGCTGTGCCGTTAGCTGTGGAGAGAAGATCGAGGGGACACCAACGCTACTGCCAGTGTCGTGAGACAATGATATGATACCGGCATCATCACCATCCACTCCTATCGGTATACTATGATGGGGCAGGGGCGGGACCGACCTCGCAGTGGACAAGACGCCCAACACCAGCAAACATCCCACAGCCCAAGACTTGACCATCGTTGTGCTTGGCAGCAAAAGGTTGATGATGTCAAGGGAGGTGATGCTGTGTGCTACTACTACATACAGTTAGTTGTGGTGGTATCTTGGTGTGCAGATTGGTTGTGTTTTTGTGAGGGTATAACCACAGCAGTCGAAATGTTTCGTCTGTTGCTACATCTACTGCTAGCAGCTGTACACCGCCGTCGCCGGCTTATTGTTTGCGGCCTGTCACCGTTCTCAGACGTCCTGAAATCCGACACACTTAACTCGTAACCATCACGTAATCTTGCTTTGTTGGAATAAAGTAGTAATGTCACTTTTTTTTCTTTTTTTTTTTCCCATCCCATTCATTATCTTCGCCCTTCTTCTCTCTCTCCCTCTTCAGTCGTAACTCAGATCCGGGGTCAC
>JBBMHQ010031224.1:0-17090 GCA_037834295.1 Postelsia palmaeformis
TTTATTTGAAAAAATAAAAAGGTACCAATTGCTGAGAGCGCCTGCGTTGCGTGGGCAGGAAGAACTCGACGCAAGTCGACGAGGGAAGAAAGTGCTAAAATCTTCTCGCAATAAAAAGCAAGGCACGTACCGTAGTGGGGAGGAGGGAGAGGAGCCTACTTCGTGACCCCGGATCTGAGTTACGACTGATTAGGGAGAGAGAGAAAAAGGGCGAAAATAAAAAATGGGATGAAAAAAAAACACACACACACACACACACACAATCTTTTTCATTATCTCCGCTCTTTCGTCTCTCTCCCTTCCTAGTCGTAACTCAGGTCCGGGGTCACAAAGTAGGCCCCTCGCCCTCCTCCCCCACTACGGTTCTGGCCTCGAATTTTATTGCGCAGAGGGTTCAGCCTTCCCAACGCTCGTCGATTTTCATCGAATTTTGCTCACTCACGCTCTCCCGTTTTCGGCTAGTCAAGATATATATATATATATGTATATATATATATATATTGCACATATATAACATATACCTGGTATATATATATACCTGGTATATGTTTTACTATTGTACCAGGTATATTTTTTGCGAGAAAAAAATCCTACGAGCATGCACTCGGGGGGGCTCGAACTCGCGATCTTGACTCCCACAGTCTCCGTAGTTACCGGTACCTGCTAGCCTACCTGGGCGATCCGTATATGTACGACGTACGAGCTTCTTATTTTCTTTTGTTTGAAATTTCCATCGCCTTCTGTTAATCGTACCAATACTGCTACTCGTACCTTTGATCAGAGTACTAGAAATGAGACCGACGGCTGCTACTCGTACCAAAGTGTGTGAGTGCGCGTTCTCCTATTTCCAGTGTCCGCGCCGATTCCCCCTTAACCCCTTAAGAACTGGTCCCCCGTTTTTGGGGACAAACTACCTCAAAATAGTGTGGGATGCGTCAGTTCTGAATGGGTGAAGCGTACCAATGTGTGTGAGTGCGTGTCGTCCTATTTCCAGTGATCGTGCCGATGCCCCCTTAACCCCTTAAAAACTTGTTCCCCGTTTTTGGGGACAAACTACCTTAAAATAGTGTGGGATGCGTCAGTTCTGAATGGGTGAAGCCAATACGGCTACGTTTTAAGAATATATTGTAGTGCATAGACTGCGTTGATAAGTTCTCAGGTATTGCGGCGGATACCATCGAACAGTACGTGGCTATCGGTTACTGATAACAATCCTTCAACTCGCTTGGGCTCCCTGATTCGCCCCGTCAGGTGGTGGACAGAGCGTCCTTCAAGGACTTGCTTCAGCACTATAAAAAGGATGCTGTCATCTCTACCAGGCGCGACATCCTGAAGGGCATGAAGGAAGTAAGGGAGGTCCTCCTCGCTGAAATTTCCAAGCGGCTCGGGGGGCAGCACCTTAGCGTCACAACCGACGGATGGACGTCTTGTGCAAACGACACGTACCACATCTTCACGGTGAGCCTCATCGACGATGGTTGGAACATGAGGACTCTTTCGCTAGACTGCTCAAAGGCCGCGGAGTCGGCAAAGAGGGAGGATCTTGCCGAGTCCGTGATAGCCCAGGTTAAGAAGCATAAGCTAGAGGGCCGCGTCACCGCTTTTACCACCGATGCGAGCCGTTACCACTGACTGCGAGCCGTCGATGGTTAAGGCCGGACGCTTGGTGGAGGAGCAAGGCATTGCCGAGCATCGTGGTTGCTGCAATCACTGCCTAGAATGCACCACTGGTATCGTTTTCTACGGGCCAGGTGTGCAGGAGACCATGGCGCTTTCACGGTGGGTGGTGCGGCGCTACACTACGTCAAGCCAGGGTGCGCAGCGATTGGGGGAGAGCCAGGAGTTCCTTAAGATGCAAAAGCTGAAGGTGATCCAGGCCTTGGAAACGAGGTGGTGGTCGACGCATGCCTGCTTGGAGCGGTGGCCCTACCTGAGAGCCGCGACCGCCATGCACGAGGCGTCCATCGCCAACTCTTCCAACACGTGCGATGCACGCATCCTTTCCGACACGCACTGGGCTGTTATCGAGTATATCGTGCCTTCTCTAGAGCCATTCGTGTTGGTCCAGCAAGCGCTCGAGGCCGAAAAGTACGTCACCATCAGCCTACTCGTCCCGAACATCCAGGCGCTACGGCTTGGTCTCAAAACGGGATGGAGGAGCTGCAAGCTGAACTCCCGGTAGGAACCCCCACCTGCAAGGCCTAGGCATGAGCGATCGTTCTCCCCTGTGCCCTCGCTCTTTTCGATGTTTTTTATCGCCGTCGGGGGGACGGCAGTGCCATTCTCCAGATTAGGGCCGGTCCGCGCCAGCAGCGTCAAGGCTTTAAGCGCTGGCAGCTCGTCGCGACTGCTTTAGATTGGCGCACTAAAAACGTACTCTATGGCCTCGACGACTATGAGAAAGTCGGTCTGTGGAAGCTCGTGGTGAAGGAGACTGTTGCGCTGGTCCTTGAAGAAAGGAAAACGCCCGGACCTGCTCCAGCCAGTGTCTCTGCAGCTAGTGTGGCTCCTACCGGCGGGGTGACGGCAGCACCATCGAAGAAGCATCGCTTGACCAAACTTATGGCTGCTATGCAATCTCAGTCAGTGAATCCTTTAGCGGGCAGCGATGATGCCAAAGCGGCGACCGACAGCTTCAAGAATGGCGTTGTTCACGCCGTAGAGGTCGAGGTGCTCGCTTTCAGGAGGGCCGGTGGATAGTGATGTACAACGAGAAGGCGGACGCCAAAGGCGTGATGGAGACGGTGTACAACAACCCGCTAGACACGTGGCGCAACAAGGCCATGAAGTTCCCGTACCTAGCACGGGTTGCCCGCGGCGTTCTAGCTATCCCCGCCACACAGGCCCAGTCTGAGCGCATGTTTTCGACGGCAGGGCTGACTGTGAACAAAAGGCGTCGTTCACTTGATCCGGAAAACGTAGAGTTGCTGGTTTTTCTGCAGTGCAACTGGACGGCTGTTGATGAATGGTAGCGTTAGGAAGAATTGCCTCGCTTGACGCTTGGCGTTTCTTCCTGCTGTGCGTTGGTGTTTCGCTTGAACTCGATTGGTGTGATCGGTGTTGTTTAGCTAGCAACGCATTGTGTGGTGGCGTTTTTTTTAATTTGGCGGCGGGCGAGGAAAGTGGGGGCAGTATGTAGAGCTGGCGTTCACCCGATGAATCGTCGTAGTCTACGTCGCATTGTAGCTTGGGTCCACCGAGTAGGTTCCTAGTTTATTATTTCATGTCTCTGTTTAATTGTGGAAACGGTTCGACTTTCGTACCAGGTGAGATATTGTGTAATAGTTTGCCGTCGTCATCAACGCGCGCGTTTCGTGCAAGGGTTGGGAGAGACAATATCGAATGAATTGCATCACGGAGGGGTCCAAAACCTTTCCTCCTGGGGTTAAAGTTTGCACCGTTATCTTGATGATGAGTTCGCTTTTTCGCTCGTATCCCCGCCAGGTAGTATTGCGACTCAAACAACTGCTGTCACATTCTTCTTGTCCAGGGTAGGTCTACCTGATACATGCGTTGTAATTCTTGTTTATTGTGAATTTCTTGTGTAAACTGAAGTTTTTTTCGTGATTTTCGTTTGAAACTTTTGTGAATCTAGGTCATATTATTGATGCTTCTCTTGCGTAAAATGAAGCCAAAAAACGTATTTTTGGCCTCCGGCGGCGCCCTCAGCGGGATCCTCCGGACGCGCCTCCCGCGGGGCCTCCGGGGGCGCCTCCAGCGGGGCCCCATCGGCCGGGAGGGCCTTTTTCGCTCGCTTCGCTCGCCTGACTTTAACACGTAAGTCGGCTGGCGATGGCAGCCGACTTACCGACTAAAGTCAGCTAGTCGGCTTCGCCGACTAGCGACTAGTTATTAGTCGTGAAATTAAACCGACACACAGCCCTATCAATTTATCATCAACATTTTGCCCAAGGAGTGCAACCCCTACCATGGATGGGGCGATTCCCATCACTCATGCCACTTCAAAAGGGAGGAAGACGAAATTCAATGAATGGAGGATATTCACGTTTTCGGTAAATGTCACATTTTGGGAAAAAAAAACTGAACCCCCTTGGCACCCATTCTGGGTACCGGCGGAGGTACGTACATTACCACACCTCGTGGAGATAGCTGTCATCATTGCGGGTGCGCGGCCAACACATCCCAAGCATCTGTCGTTGTAACAAATTTGAATCGGTTCACATCCGCACTATATCTTGAGGGGGACACCATTTATAGCAGTTTCAGATGTGGTCGACCTCTATCGTAAAATGTCTGTAAATGATATTCAATTACACAGTGCAGAACAAAACAAAAAGTCAAGTGTCGATCTTAACGAGGACTGTTTTTCATGGTTTTTAGGAAGATTATGTTCGAACCAACTGCAGCATGAGTCGCGTAAATATGTTCTACATTGTAATTTGATCGCCTCAATGCTACCTGTCCTCCGAACATTTGTCTACCGCGAAACCTATGCCTTGTTTCCGCCCGTCCCCCGACTTTGCTTGGTACTGCCCACGGCCAATACGCACCGCCACCTACTGAGCTGTGTATAACTTTCGTGCTACTTCAGCCTTAACTGTTTGGCTGCTTGACGGACACTCCGGTACTACTTCCCCGCCTAAGTATCATATATATATATATATATATATATGTATATATATACAAAATAAGTAGGCTTTATAAATATATATATATATATATATATATATTAATATATAGAGTATATAATATGTAGGCTATATTAATATATATATGCCAGGTATATATATAGATCCCAACTCCTTTTCGAGCGAAAAGAGCACGGGAAGTGTTCCGTTGACTTGTGACTGTCTAAGGTCTTCGACGATGTGTATTATTCCGAGTCTACCAGATCTCCGGTTCTCACCGCCAGCCTTCTTCTTCAACGTCGCTTGACTAAGTCATCGCTTCTTGCACTGCCGTGCAACGGCCATCGCAAAATATAATCGCCATTACAAATGCGCACCCCGATCGTCTCGCAATGTTTCAATTCGAGGCCCTCTGCGATCGTGAGGGGCTTGGTCGGCACGACGTCGGCGCTGGATGCCAGTCGTAGGACATGGTGGTTGAGTGTTCTAAGGGCCGTTCTTATCGGAGCAACTTAACCCCAGGCTGGCAAAGTTTTCTCCGGGGTCAAAAAAACGATTCCGCAGTGTTCGACTTCCGAGGGCCGTTTTCAACGCCGCATATTTAGCGAACAACTTGCCAAATTTCAAATAATTATTTACTTGCTAAAAAGCAAAAAGCTTGCCAAGCTTTTCATTGGGATTTTACACCTGTTCGTTAGCAAACGCCGATGGAAAGAGAAACTTGCTACTTTATTCGATATTTCATCTTAGTAACGCTATAGCAAGATGGTACAAACCAGACCACCCCACGACGCCCCACGCTAGGCACCCTCCAACTTGTTTAATAGATGGATGTACAGCGGACACACGGTTGCATTGACATCAGCCACGATAGAGCTGGCGTCACTGGCCGTGAACCGCGTGTGTATGCAACATGGGCGTGGTTTTGAGGTGGGTGCAAGCTGGTGGTGAAAAACAAACACAAACCGCAGCCGCCCCAGCTTTTACATGGGATTTTGGCCAGGCTGGAAGCACTGCCGACCTCTGACGTACATGCGCTGTGGCTAGGGTCTCTTCTGCGCCAGCGCCTTTACTGATGAGGGCCTCGGCGTGCGATCGGCTACCTGCTGCTACTGCTGTAAGAGGTTTAAATAAAATCTGAGGGCGTCATGATGCGAACACTTGCGAAATTGCCGAATAATAGCGTTTAACTTTTACCTATGTTTTGCAAGTTTTTGGTATTTGTAGCAGACGTTAAAAACGGACCTGAAGGTCAGTCCTCACATCCTGACAGGCGTCAAAAATACTGTACACTGCGGCACGCGGCCTAGACAAGTTACCTTTTGTATTATAGAGCTTCAGGCTGAACTCGAGTCAAAGCGTGTTCAAAGCTGGATCGCGTCTACACTTGCTGTTCATGCGAGAAAAATATGCCGGGCAAATATGTCACCTAGATTCCACGTAAAAAAAAAACATATAATGGGGCGACGGGATGGCACGTAAAAAAAAAACATATAATGGGGCGACGGGATGGAGGTACGAGTAGCGTATATTCCTGCTGTTTTTTTTTGGTGAAGACGGGGCTCCTTGACCAAAAATCGTCGGAATGGCGTTTTTGTACCTGCGCTATGGGAATATTCAGCAGGGTGATATCATATTATTTCCAGGAGGTGAGCCGCGTCAGAACAATACGGGTGAACCTCTATGATCGTAAAATGCCTTGGGCACGGAGTATGAGATGAATGGAGTTAGATGTTCTCATTGAAAAAAAGAGCATATATCGAGCCTTGTTGTGTGTGTTTGCCCTCACCTGTGCTCGGTCCAGTCGCTCCCGCCGAGTGTCTCCATGCTTGGTAGCACGCACAACCGCCACACTGCCACATCTGCCTCTGCACGGCGGTCCACTACCGTCAGGGCCTTTTTGCTCCGGGCGCACAGGAGCTATCCACCGATCCCGAACTTTCGGTGGTCGTGGTGACCTTGTTCATTCTGGTCGGGATATTCCTCGCTCTTTCTCTCACTTACATTTGGTCATTTTTTCGAGGACCTTCTTTGCTTCTTGCCGGAAGGGTTTCTGTTACTGTTTTAAGCCCGTTGTTATGGTCGGGTATTCTCTCACTACCACGTTCAACCCACTAAATGAGGTAGGTGCTTGAGTACATCACTCGAAGTAGGAAGGTACTGGAAAACATTCACTTTTTTTTGGCGAGACGGGGGAAAATTGTATTTCACGCCTTACACTAATCTTCGAAGCATACGAAAACGTAAGGCTGTGTCAAATACTACGGTAGCCACTTGGACGAGTGCCTCGGAGCGGCGCAAAATAAAATTATCCCCTACTGCTGTACCACCGGTCGTGAGAGCTCCAACAAAATTCTCGTCATAGTGGCTGCCCTGGCATTTTCATGGTACATGATGAAACTGTACCCCGCCACGACATCTATCGCTTTGGGTACACCCGTACACCAGATAGGTGTAAACTAACGGATCCCTTGGCATCATCCGGTTAAATATGCAATGGGCACTCCGGAGAGTTAGCCTCAAAACGTGCCGAAACGTCGGCTTTTGTGCGGAGGCATAATGATACCCTGGTCATGGGTCACCTGCCTTCCACAACTTGCAGCGCTTCCGAGGGAGAGTCATTGACTTTGTGGCTTTTTGCGAACTAAAAGTATTGCTCTCGGGCATGTGTTTGTAGGTTTTTTTCCGGGAATTCACGAGAAAAACCGGGTAGAGTTCTGCACAGTTTGGAATGTCGAATCGTTCATATCACCCGATTCACATCTTCCCACAGCTTTGTGAACCAATCACCGGTAGTCACTTTTTTGTCTCGCGTCTGTTTCTTATCATTTTCTCAGCTTGCGGTTATTTGTGCTCTCACGTACATCAGGTCGATTTGTGCAGCACTCCGTTTCTTACCGTCACCGACGAGTTTCCCCTTCTGGGTTTCTAGGTGATATTGCAGCACCGAACCCGACGAGCATTTTTGGTTTTCCAAAGATAGGCACTTCCATATGAGGTCAAGTACGTGTTATTTTTTACCGGCAGTCCGAACCCAATCGGCGTCTTTATCGAAAGGTACGATACCCAGCCGAGACTGTTGATTCTTCGTTTATAACACTTCTGTCTCCCGATCGGTTCGTAAATTTTTCAGATTCCAATGTTCATTTATATACCAGGGCAAAACCTATTATAGTCGAAGGTTTGTAGAGACTCCCGGGTAAAAATGTTTGCAACGGGTTGCCATTTACACATAACTTCACTCCGACAGTCCTTAGGCCACCTTAGGTCTAGTCAGATTTGCGGTCAGTTAGAAATGGGGTTTTCGGCACGTTCGCACGTGCCCCGAAAATCAGCGAAACTCTTGTTGCTCGCATCAGGATGACTTCGACCGTTCTCTTGAGACACTGTGAGAGCTGTTTCCCGCTTCTTCGGGAGGTGCCCATCTGATAGGCAAATAACCTCCGGTTCTTTTCCGACCCAACGGGGTCAAATACGATTTCAATCCCCCATTGGATTGGACAAAACGTTTTTTACTTCAATCCGATCCCTGATCGTGATCGGATTTGACTCAGTTAGATCGGAACTGTAACGAAGGTGGTTTCCTGCAACTGGGCACCAGAAGAAGCTGGAAACACCTCCAAAAAGGTCGTGGAGAGGGGTCCATGCCACTCCGAAGCGAGCGACAGCAGTTGAGCACCATTTCGGGGAAAAAGCTTGTGCGAACTAACTGAAAGCAGTATTTTAAACGGACCACAAATCCGACTGCATAAGAATTGGCTTGACAGCAAAAGAGTTATCTGATACGGAGTATGAATTTAGGCCTTGTCCAAAATATTTCTTCAGTGCGTTTGTTCTTCACAATAACCTGTTCATCTTCGGTCAAAATTCAGCGCAACCGGTGTCTGTGCGTCCGTGCCGAATTTTCGATCCTAGACAAAAGGTATACGAAGTGTTCCGACCGGAATTCCAAATAAGTCGATCGCCGCGGGCATGTTATTGGTAGCTTGGTTTGCTCAATCTTTTCATTGATGTTGTGCGCGTTCATCACTTCGTGCATTTGGTCGCAAATCGTTGTGCTTACCACCGAGACAATTTTTCGGCAGTGGGTATTTGAATGGTATCAGTGGTCCGTACGTTCGTCTGTGCGAAAAGAGGCTCTTGACACACATGGGAGTCAGAGATCAACGACGACGTGCTCTGTAGGAAAAAACCTTGAAAAAAACACACACACACGGACACACTACTAGTGTAGCGCGTCGCACCGGGCAAAGAAAATATCTCTTTCCCATTTAGTCCTTCCGGGATGGACGAGCCCGACATTAACACTGTATTCATACTATTCCTCGGAAGACAAATTAACGTCGTGAAAAATATACTCCGGCTATGCATTTATTTCGTTTGTTCTTTCGATTCCAAAACTAAATCCGGGGTTGCACGACCGACTCTCCTGCCACCTTCTCACTACGAATCGTGGCATGTTTTCGTCACGAGAAAGGAATTTCCAAATGCTCCTACTCACGCCAAAGCACTCTCGACCGTCGTCTCTTTTTAGGTGTCTGCTCATTCCTCGTCGACTCGCGTCGAAGGTTTGCCTACCCACGCTACAACGAGGTTGCTGGGTAGCAATATTCCCAGGGGGTTATTATCATTATTGACCATTTTGTTTTGATTTGTTGGCTGTTTGGCATAGATCTTGTCTATGTACCGCATGCCAGCCTCTCCGGCAGCCCTCATCAAGGCAACCACCCCGTTTGGCTTCAATCCAGTGGCTGCACTCGTGGCTTCCTTACAGGCTTCTCGACGCCTATCTTAGCAAAGCCCTGTTGCGACAAACCGCCGTAACTTCCCCCTCAGCTTGTTGGCTCTAAGTAAGGTACTGACCAGGGCTTTTACACCCTCTGCGTAGTTCTTAGAGAATCCTTGCGTCTGCCTTGTACAGATGCTCTGGGTTACGCCTGCCAAAGCAGGGGGATCCTTGACCTGGCTTACCTCGTCGGGTTCACCTTTGTTCTGAACTACTTCTTCACTTTTAAAACAGTCAACTCTTCCCAACAGTTGTCTGGGAATCTGACGCGCCAGTGAGGCGAACATATCTCATTAACCTGTCCTAGCCGGTCTATCTGCTTATCTCCCGTCGTGTGCAATCTAGTGACCGTTCTTCCTATTGGGGAGTAGGCTAGACCCTCAACCCTACTAAAGCGCGCGCGTTACTTCGGGCCGGGTGTTTTCTGAGTTTGTTCCGCGCTCGAAAGATGTAGGTTCCAAAGGATATGAAAGATATCTAGCGGTAGTGTGTGGTAAAACTGTTTAACGCCTTAGTCTCTGTGACCCAGTCTGAGAAAACGCCAACCACGAACCTTTCTCGGCACTCCAAACGGACTGTCCCTGGCTCAGTCGCACTCTTTTGTGGTCTATTAGCGTATACATCAACGCTGCTGGGACCGAGTCTTCATTGAGACCAAGGTCTTCCCCCCACGATATTTGCGCAAACTCGTCCCCTATGGGGTGTCTCGAGTCTGATGATCGCCTGTAGAAGGGGTTGAGTGATGCTACAGAATCAGTGCGGGATCGTTTTCTGCTCCCTTTCATCTCTACAACCGCGCTCAGACCCTTAAACACGACCTCAGTCAAAGTCCACGGACCTGCCTATTTCTCGTGGACCAACTTTGGACCCATCCCCTGCCGGAAGAGCAAGCTATCGCTCTCCCGTGCCAAGACTAGGTCTCCCTCAGCGACATTGACCCCTGCTCATGTTCTCGATATCTTCGCATTACGGCGTTGTCCGGCTGACTCCTTGTCCTCGTGGATCTTCCTCAGTGTATCCGCGACCCCGCGCATATTATGTCTGCGGTTCTCAATGAAGTTCCTAAGACCACCTGTGGCTTCAGTGTCATTCGTCTGTGGGATCAACATGTCAAGCGTTGTGCGCGGGCTACGACCGGAAAGGATCTGGAAAGGGGTCATGGCGGAGGGTTGCGATTGGTCTGGCATCGTACGTTTGATCCAACAAGCGGCGGCAACGTACTCGTCCCACCTAATCGGCCATGTCTTACAAAGCTCCGAGAGCACGCCTCTTTGATCCCTGGGGTGGTCTGCTGGCCCGACCTTTGCTGAATTTTTCAACCATCGACATAGGTGCTCCATTACCGCAGCCGTGAATTCCCCCCCACCATTGGCTCTAACGAACGAGGACACCCCAGATATAAGGCAGCGATCTTGGATCAAACGAGCGACTCCATGTGCTTCCTTCGACGGCAAAGGGCATGCGAAGGTGAAGCAGCAAGCTCTCTATCACAAGTAGTAGGTGTTCGTTTGGTGCTTCCGACGTGTTCAAGAACTTCTCCAGGTCTACCTCTAGCACCTCCCATGGCTCCAGATATTGGGCGGGCAGCATTGCTACCTGTTGGCTACGCGATCACCTCCTGCGCCTACACCCACACGATACTACGCACTCTTGTGTGTCTCTACACATGCCAGGTCAATGGAATTATTCTCGTCACAACGATAACGTTCTTGCGACTCCGGGGTGTCGATGTTCGCAGTGTACTAAAGCTAGCAGGACCGGTATCAGGCCGTTTGGGACGGCCAGTAACGACGTTCGTCTTACCAACGATCGCCGTCGCTCTATCTTCAGGTACGGGAGACTCTGGTCATCTATCAGGTACTTGCCTGTATCTACTTTTGTCAAACACTTTCGTCGGGATACCTCTGCCCCCTCTCCCCGGCTACACAATGCTCGCCTGAGTTTCCCTAAGAAGGGGTCCGCTGTACCAAGTGAGGCACGTTTTCCAGCGACTGGATGACGCGTTTTTTTGCCGTCGTCACCGGTGGCTCGCCTTGTCGTGCCGACCCCTCCCCCCCCGCTACAAGCCCATTCTAACGGGGTCAGGCGTGGGGAGGTCGCCTGCATCCGGCGGAGACAGGTGTCCCGCAACCTGCAGCGGCCCGTGCACCGACTCCCGATCCGGCTGTGGTCCTTCTCCGGGTGTTCGAAACGTCGCTTGAGGATACGGTGTTCTTGCGAAGCAAAGGGGGTGCATGGGGCCTCCGGGTAGGCGGGAAGGCGTACGGATGGGGTGCAAGCGCGGGTTAACCGCCGTACTGGCAGGGCTTCGTCATAGGATTCCATGGCTGCAACTAGATCGTCGAACGGCAAGATGCTAGTCGCGAATCTGTGTCTAGGTTGTTAGAGTGTTCGGGTGGTTCTTCGCAAACGTCCACGGTCCGTACAATACTATCGACGGTCGCACTCAGCAGGGATGGCGCTCGTGTGCGTCTCGGGTCTTTCATGCTGACTACGTGTATCTCCCGGACCCCTCCCGGGTCTACTAACTTCCCTTCCAGCGGTTCGACTTGGTTCAACAGCTGACCATCGAGAACCGGGCCCTTGGCGCCGACATAGTCAAGTGAGTTTCATGTGGAAACCAAAGTCGGATTCTCGAAAAGGAAACCATGAAAAGAGCTGTGTACTCTGTGCTCGCGCTCCTATTGACCCCTCTTAGGGCGGGTCTTAACTCACTCTGCTACACGAGGGACCCAAGCGGGTGAGTGCCATGCACAAACCGCTCCACCAGTCTGCACCACCAAGCAGGCCGCACAAATATCATCACACCGTCCGACCTGCGCTTGCGTAGGCCTCCATCTGCGGCTGGTAGTATTGATGAGCCGTTCTGGTTCAGCCTTTCCTCTCGAAGCAGTGACAGGGCACGTGCTGTTGGCGTGGTCTGGACCCCAGAGTTCTCAGGCTGCTCTTCTCCCAGGAGCGCTCTGGGGATATATGCACCCCGTTCAACACCGTGGTTGCTGGGAGGTGTTTTTTGCTGGGGCTTATTCTCATCATTACCCATTTTGTTTCGATTGGCTGGCTGTTCGGCAAGGATCTTGTCTTTGCTCCGCATGCCAGTCTTTCAGGCAGCCCTTATAAAGGCAACCATTTTTGTTTGGCTTCAATTTATGGGCTGCACTCGTGGCTGCCTGACAAGTCTCTAGACGCCTACTTAAGCAAAGCCCTGTTGCAACAAACCGCCGCTACAATAGTTGTTGGGGGGGTCGACAGAAATCCGAAATTACACGGCTGCACTACTGGCGATTAGTCCGCATACCACCAGAGACTGCCACCATGAACGGAAAGAGAACACTACTTTTGGACTAGGTTGCACAAGTAAATTGCAGAAACCGTAACAATGGCAAGGACGAGGCAAGCAATTTGGTATTTCACCGTGTTTACGCCGCGGTATACCGTGACTCCGGGACATAATTGAGCTGAAACTAAGCATGGTGGGTCGCAAAAGTATTCATTGTATCGGCATACAGGTTCATAACGGGACCTCCTCTTTTTTTGAAGTTCGCGACCAGAGCGCTACCAGTTGAAAAATGTTTGGTGTTTTCATGGGGTCGCCGTGATTCCACACGGGGTGCGTTAAATCGACAGGGACGAAATGAGCTCGTTCGAGTTGCAAACAGCGCTCCGGAACACTGCACATAACACAAAGGGTAAACAGGGATGCGCCGAGATTTGCACGAAAAGACAAAAACTGTATTTCCTCACAGCTGGGTGCGTTTCTTGCGCTGTTTACTGTATATGATCAACGTCTTGTATATTGGACTCTCTGCCCCTCTGTCGATGCTGGATTTGCTATACAGATGGGGACTTCGAGTTTCGATCATCTTGTCGGTGCCGCGTTCGGCTCGAATGGGACCTACGTGTGTGCAGGCTCATCAAGCGGAGAATGGGGGAACGCGAATAATGTAGTGTATGGCGGAGTGGCATTCAAGGTGGACTCCTATGGGGATATCGTGTGGCTGTGGCAGGTGAATTGCACGACAAACCTGCACAAATACAGTGACACGGGCAGGATTGCACTCAAAACAATCGTATGTGACAGGGCAGACGCGGGACCTGTTCTTGACAAAATCACGCCCAATTTGAATGTAGCGTTGAAGCTGGAGGATATTGCGTCCTCCGTCTCCGTCGCCTTGGTAGCATATAGGCCAATGGCAACTTCCCGAGACATACACTTCCTGTTACGGCCGGTTTCGACGACGCATAAATACCCCCGATTCCATATTAAAGGTATTTTCACTTGACAAGAAAGCAGAAAAAGTTGTCATTTTTTTTTTCTCCGGTGTGCTTCTTCAACAAATATACCGCGAGTGATATCTAAATATTGCCCTCTTTTCAGGCTTAATATCGCCTAAACAAGGCAGTGCAAACAAGACTACCCCACGACCCTTTCCGGTACATTCGTTGTAATTTGTGTAGCTGAGGGAGTTGCGAAGTATCCCCGGTGCCAATGGCCCCAGCTACTACAAGGCTCGTGACACTGGCTGTAAAACCCTTGTGGATGCTACATGGAGTATGTCGTTTTGTGCGGGGCCTAAAACAGATCAAAAACAGCAGCCGCCCCTGCTTTTCCTAGAGTATTTTGGCCTGGCTGGAAGGACTGCCGACCTACGATGTACGTGGGCAGCTTTCTCCCGCAGTATCTACTCAATGGAGAGCATCGGCGAGCTGTCGGCTATCTGCTGTTGCTGTCGTAAGGGGGTTGAAAAAATTCTAAGGGGATTTTGGTAAAGGGCTTTTGACAAATATTGCCACACATATATTCGTCGTTTTACCAGGTCTCAGCATAAATATTGAAGTTTTGCCTTGTCGAAAAAGGAATCTTTCCCTCTATTTCATTCAGTCGTTAAAAAAGCCCCTCGCCTGCATTGCGAAGTGAGTCGACTTGTGTTTCCTTTGACACAGACATCGCACATAATCTGGGTACACTTGCATTTCGAAACCAAACCTGTCCGAACAAACCTTGCGGGAAAACCACACAATGATTTCACAAAAACAATGGCTGCAGGTAGATAACGGCTTCCTCGCATATGTTCAATGACGTCCATGAAGTGAGACGTGGCGTCATCTTTAATACATAGGTGCAATTATGAAAAAGGACACATTTTTAGAACTATTTTCAAAAAAATTGACCGAGCCCTAAAGTCGCTTCCGACGCTCGGTGGGCACCTTCAGAAGGAGAAGCTCGAGTATTAAATGATTGTTCGTCACTCTCATAACGGAAAAAATGAAGAAAAACCGACTTTTCCAGTCTGCTTTCACCGGTTAACGAAAACCAGGAAAAACCGCGATCAAATCGTTGTTCAAAGCATACATACTCACAGGCAGCGCAGTAGTTGAGTTTTATGTTATACCTGGTATTTACAATGATGTTTGTGATTTCTCCTACTTTTTTGAACGTATTTCTTCGTATGAGCACTTACTCATTGGCAAAACACTGGTCGAGGTCGCGGTGCCGTTCGTACTCTCTGGCGCTAATGGCAAGAACTTGACGATTTCCCTGGTTTCAGTACGACAGGCCGTGTATAGTACCTCACCTTGTACGTACGTACTTGTAAAATATCGTTAGAATTGTGGCCTTGAACGAGCACACAGCCCAAAAGTGTACCAGATCAACAACGGGGAGCATGCCGAGAGCACAGTGATACGACGCAGCCGCCCGGAAGCACCCGCAGTTAACACGGTGCGTGTTTGGCACACGAACCTCCCTGTATTGCTGTGGCTAGTTGCGTCTTCTGTAGCCTGCGGTCCGCAGTAAGCCGCCTGCCTATATGTCCTGCTCCTGCTGTTCTCACCTACCCACGCCAACTTTGGACGGAAATGTCTAAACCGTGAGAATGAGAAAGAAAAGCTCCAACGGTCGTTCCATTCCGAATGGTTTGAGCTTCTTGCCCCTAGCAAACGCCAGACATCTCTCTTGTAGACAGCAAATCCTATGCAGTGTGCACGAAAACAACCCTACCATTCCGTCAAACAGCACAAGCAATAGCTAGAAACACCACGCCTGTGCGGTAAACAGCAGAGACTGCTTTCTTCGTCAAAAGCTGCAATCCGTTATCCGTCATTACCGCCCCTGATTTTTTATGTGCTGAGCACTTGCCTCCATGTGTCGGTCGCCAACTAAAAATTCAGTTTGGATCTTTCGTACGCTTATACGGAGTATACAGTAGTAAACAATCACGATGCTCGATTTTAGAGTAGCAGGCGCGAGTTCCTTGCTTAAGGAGGTCATTCTTTTTCTCCCCTTGTTTTCAATCTCTTTTGTGTTCGATTAGTATTATATAAACAACCCAGAAACCAGAGACAAACATATCACACAATCCGTGCAGGGTGTGTGCCACCACGAGCTGATTATCACGCCATACGCGTTTGCCATCCACCACGACAGTATTGCGCAATAACGAGCGTGTGCCGTAGTTTGTCCGTCTTGGCTTCGTGGCTTTGTAATATGTAGATAAGTTTCTATCGGATCCTGCTCGCGGCGCTGCTGCTGCAGCTCCACTGCCGTGGGCAGCCGATTTGGGAGGGTTCTAGGCCCTTCGTCGGTGCATATTATAAAAACCACGGGGAGAATTTCGCCGCAACAAACGGCCGCCCGCCGGCGGCCCCGCGCATGGCCGTAATAGTTGAAGGCGTACAGGTATGCAACCCGAGGCTATCAGTGCCACAGAGTACTGCCAAGGGGTGCAATGCAACAAACTCATGAGTAAAAAAAGAACAGAAGAACAAAAAGAAAATGCACCATCGGGCACAGCAACAACTACTATTACGGGGGGCCATAGTAAGTAGGACCAAATATTGTGAGTAAAAAAAGGGAAATATTTAGGTTTTCGTGTATACCGTACGTCCTATTAAATACGGTCCCCCGTAGTATTAAAAATACTGTTTAATCATTCGTACAGCAGCCAGCAGCACTGCGAAGTGATACGTGCGAGACGCTCGGCGTTCGTACTACATTGTACTTCGTACGCAGACAGCCACAATACAGTTATTGATAGTTTTGCAGCAGCAGCTGATGAAGCAAATCGACAGTACAATTCGCCGGCGATTACGTTGGTGCAGGAAACTCTGCAGCAGCAAGCCGAAGCAACATCAAAGCGTACTACAGGTACGTATCGTACGAAAACTACACTGGCACGAGACCCCCGCCGAGATGCCAAACGAAAAATCAAAATATCAATTACGAGACGGTACTCGTGCATCTTTCGAAGCAGATGAATCAGTTTGCGACTCTAAAGTGCGAGAAACCTCACCGAGAGAGCGGGTGACATTTATATGATAACCGTGCTCGCGGTGGTCAGCATGAAAAACATAACGTAGACAAAGCAAGAGCATCAGCACGAGCAATAAAACAGCGCAGCATCAGCAGTAGTAGTAGCATACACATAGCAGCAGCAGCAGCGGCAGAGCAGCGGCAGAGCAGCGGCGTAACCTCGGCAGGAGCAGCCGCAGTACAAGTAGTAGTCATGAAACACATCAGTATTAAAAATAACGTTTTTACGGGCCGAAGACAGTCCTGACGGGGCAAAGGTAGGCCGTCAACCGGATCCTGTGAGTAATACGTGCTTGTGGCGATCATAATTGGGTATCGATTACTCTCCCTACTCGTCGGACACAGTGTCGACCACCCATAAATTTGGTCAACTCGCAGCTGGCGTCTTCGGAATGTTTCTCAC
>JBBMHQ010031335.1:0-17088 GCA_037834295.1 Postelsia palmaeformis
GGAATATTTCATGGCGAGGTAGCACAGGGACGAAGCAAAGAAAAGCCGACTGCGCCATGCAGCAGAGGACGCCAAGAACGGCGACAAGGGGAGGAGGGGAGGGGGAAGGGGCAGCTGCACCGATACAGCTGTCGACGAATGCAGGAAAACGATGATAGAACGGGTGGCTAGGTATCGGTTCGACTAGCCCTTCCTACAGACTCTAATCTGTATCTCCCTCTCGTTGGTGTTGCTCCGTCCGCGAAGCAGATATCTGACCTTCCTGAGTACGCATGCTTTCTGTCTACCAGCCTTTCTGCGTCTTTCGTGTTTTGTTTTTAGCTTTGTTTTTGTTTTATTTCAAACTTTTGTTTCTCCGGTTTCACTGTTTTTTTGTTCCTATTTTTTTGTTTTTGCTTGTGTTGTTGTGTTCTCGTACCCGATACGCTGGCATTTCACTTGCTTGACACTTGAACTTTCGATTTTGCTGGTAGGTTGTCTCTGTCTCACAGTCTGTGGCCACATAATCAGTATCTCTCTTGGATAAGGAATCAGGACGGACACTGTGTGTACTGATGAAGTTGGGTAGAAAGGACGATTTAATGTGGAGACAACAACAACAACAACACACGTAGGCAAGATGGATGCGATTCCAACAGACTCGCACCTTGATACAAGGATTTGAAGATGAACCCTGATAAATGTGATAGTACCAAAGCTAGAAAATGCAGAAAAAGTATGGAAAGGGAACGCGAAACTCGTCGAACAGTTGAAAAAAGTAAAGATGATAGCAGCTAAGATAATCCTAAGATGCTCAAGTACGACTAGCAATCCAGTTGTTGTTGTTGTTGTTGTTGTTGTTGTTGTTGTTGTTGTTGTTGTTATTGTTGTTGTTGTTGTTGTTGTTGTTGTTGTTGTTGTTGTCTTCACATTTAATCGTCCTTTCTACCCAACTTTATCAGAACACCCAGTGTCCATCCTGATTCCTTATTCTAGAGAGATACTGATTATGTGGTCACATACTGTGAGACAAGGACAACCAACAAACAGAAATCGAAAGTTCGAGTGTCGAGCAAGTGAAATGCCAGCGTACCGGGTACGACAACACAACGACACAAGCAAGACAGGAAAGATGGGGACAAAAAATAACAATGGAACCAGAGAAACAAAAGTCTGGAATGAAAACAAACGAAGCAAAAATACAGAGCACAAAAGACGCCTGCTAGACGGAAAGCGTGCGTACTCAGGAAGGTCAGATATCTGCTTCGCGTACGGAAAAACACCAACGAAAGGGAGATACAGATTAAAGTATGTAGGAAGGGCTAGTCGAACCAGTGTTATTAGCAAAATTGTGAATGCACCTACTCAAGACAAACAGAGCCACGAGAACGTTGGAACGGCAAAATAAAGAATGGAACATGCCAAAAAAGAGGTTGCCAGCCATAGTTGATAGAGCTGTATGGGAGAAAGTAACAAAAGGGCGAATCGGACCAAGGTGGGATAGCGTAGTTGAGAAAGTGTGAAGATACATAGCGGGAAACCACGAAGAGGTGATGTCCGCCGGGAAGTTCGGGAAGTACAAGGCAGGTGTAGAAAAAAGAATAAAAAGAACGGAGAGGCTAGCACTACCAAACATTGTGGACCTGGGAAAACAACTAGATATATTCGGGGGACTGAGGGATGGAATAGGAATTAACACGTATTTGCACGGCCCACTGGACTTTGCGAAAACGCTGAAACTGCGCTTTCGTGTAGGTGACCTGTACCTGCCAGAAAGAAGAGAGAGGTATACCAGTAGCTGGGATGAGGAGGATAAATGTGCACAGATGCGGCGTGGCAAGCCAAAAGAGAGTAGAACTCACGTAGTAGGAGAATGTGAAATGTACAAGGAGGAGTGGGCTGTGTTGGGAAAAAAGATGAGGGAAATAGACGAATGTGACATGGAGGAGTTTGATACATTAGATAGCAGCGAGAAAACGATCGTTATCCTAGGAGTTAGGTGCTGGCCATAGGCGACCAAAGAGGAAGGGGATAAGATTAGCATCACGTTTGAAAAAAAAATATATGGAAACAACGTAATGAGCGCCCAACTGTTGAAGGTGTCTCTCTTATGAGTAGGAACGGTTCTCCGTATCGGAAGCGATGCGTGGTCAATGCTCAAATGCCTAAGGCAAGCAACAAATGAGTACCCCCCTAGTTGAAGAGTTTGTTTCAAAGCCCCCCTAGAGTAGGTCAATAGTAGTGCTGCTAATCGACGGTTCGCTCATGGTGTCATATTTTCACCCAGAATCTGTCAATATTACGGTCTCACGTTATCATGAACGAAGCACTACAAAAACTCGTGGCAACCTCTTCACACTGGAAAAACCACACACCGTACGACTTACTCAATCCCGCGTACTCGGAAATGTTTCAGACGCAACTGCATTCCCGTCGAGATAACATGAACCAGCCCGATGCTGGCGGGACAGCGGGGCTTCGGCATCCCCCCACTACCGTTTAACGCGGGGTTCAACCAACAGCCACCAGTGGGACTGCCAGACGGCGTGCATCCACCGTTATTCCCGCCAGTCGGCGCGCATGTCCCTGCAGTACGGCCGGTCATTTTGGACATGTCGCTCGCGCTCAGGATCGGCGAGCATGCCATCATCGTCCAACCCATCGTTAATTTTCCCAAGCAATGAGACAAACATGGAAATATGGCGGGAGTGTTTGGACAAACTCACCATAAGGAGATACTGGCATAACACCCTCACGAACGACGTGAGGTGTTGAGCGATACGCGATGCCATCAGGGCGCCTAATCCGTGTTCATGGTTTAGTTATTATCAAGACACGGCTTAGGGCTCAGGGGGTAAACCCAATAATAAACAAGTGTTCGTGTCACGAGGACAGCAGAGGTGTTGCTGTTGTAGAGCCTTTTGGAAGCATGCTTTTGTACGAGCTGCACCAATGTTGTATGACGTCCCTCTCTCGTTGAACATCGTGCATAACCTTACAACTGACGTTTCAAAACATTGACGTACCGCCAGATGAACGCTGCCACGAGACATTGGTGTAAGCCTATACCCAACGAAACGTTTAAAAACAATATATCTAGTGTTGCAACGATGCTGAGTAGCAAGATCCTCAGTTTTGGTGTCCGTCGGTCTAAAATTGAGACCGGCTAGTTGTAGAATGCGTATTTCGGTGTCGCGCGCAGCATGGAAATTGCTGTTGATTGACGATCAAGGCAAGCAGTCACAGGTTGGCAATCACATGCGCTTTGTCGGGGAGGACAACTTTATTGGTATTCACCAATACCATCGGCGGGTAATACTCTTTTGTGTTCAGCCTAACATATGAAGAGTTGACCCATGTTGTATTATAAGGTTGAGTAGCAATATCATGTTCACCTTGGCATTCAAAACCTAATCATGGAGGATGCACACGAATAACGCACGGGTACGCACCGGACCATGTAGGGTGTTCATACTGTTGTTACATTTGTTGCTCGAGTATCAATAATTGGTATGAGGCTTGAGTGTAGGAGTGGCACGTTAGACTTAACACACTGATCACTGAATCCACATAAATATCAAGAAAAAACTGCAATGCTCAGTATCACTACGTATAATATATTAGTCTTTCAAGGTACACCTGTGTATAGATTATGAGCAAGTTCACCGGGTTGCACGTTAAATATTGAGCAGGTCAGGTGTGGTGTGGGGGAAGAAGCTCCTCAATCAAGGATATCCATGACGAACAGTTGCACTTGAATAATAACCCAACGCCACGGTTCTAAGATGCTGTTTTTCAAGCCTCTTGTTATTTGGGATGCACGCAAGTTGGTCAAGAAAGAACCCACCTTTAATACTATGCATGACTATGCCACTGGTATATTCCACATATTTCGATAACTCGACTGAAAAGTTCAAGTGTCGAGGCGACGAAGGGAAGGCCCTGTCGGTTCAGATGTCGAAGCTGTAATTGAGTATACCTCAGTTGGGACGTAAGCTATTATCGATGAATGTGTCGCGAAAAAATCCTCTCATGAATTGACGGTAACGGGGATGCCACTCACCATCGTTCGCCAACATACTCTATCGACCATGCACTCCTCTACTCACGCCCCCCCTGACGCGTATCATCCCTCTACGACTCAGGCCACGTGGAAACCTCAAGGAGGAGGAACAAAAAGCTGCCACTGCTTCCACCAACGACACCACCCCCTCCAAAATTCTAGGAAAAAAAAACAAAATGTGGTTCAAGATGCCACCACCAACGACACCACCCCCTCGAATTTCGAACAACAAAAACAAAACCTGTGGTTCAAGATTGATTACGGCAAAGAAGGGAAAAACTGGATCCAAGAAAAACGGAGATACACAGTATGGCGTGCCCGACTGCCGTACGACGTACACGGGTATTTCAGAAGCGAGCATGGAGTTCTCAAATATGCAGGTCACGGAGGGGGATACATATGATACGTCTGGTAGCGACGAAGTGCATCTTCTTTTGTTTGTCAGACACATATTGTTTTTGGACCTGAAGACCCGTGCACACATTTGGAGGGGTACCTTAAGGTAAAACCATCGTCTTTCTGATGCTGCTCTTAGCCAGAGGCAATAGCAATAAAGAACACTGCACAGCACATGTATGTAGGATAGGCGACAGAAGGACGTGAACGTGTTTAGGGTTGTTGTGGTTTAGACGTCTCTGAGATCCCCGATTGAGGAGTTAAACCCTGTGCCGTTCCACCTGATGAACATGACTTTATATCGGTTATCCGCCAGATGCGTGACCCGTGAGATTGTATGCAGCAAGTTATTGAATATTCTCAAGGGTGAGAAATGTAGGGTTATTTGGGTGCCTGATTGATCTGGGCGTGTTGTTAGCATTTAACTACTCGGAGCCCCTGGCGTACGTGGCCGTTGATCATGTCCCACGTACAGATCTTGGCATATGATAATTCGGTTTATAGGTAGGGTGAAGAGCTCTTCAAGCCAGGAGCAGTTGACACTACAGGTACACCCCTAGACGTAAGGATGGAGCTTCCTTGGGCGCAGAAATCAAGTTTTTTCAAGTAGGCTGGGGAGGATACACTGGCATGGCACGTTGAAGGGGAAATTGGTTTCGAAATTTGTCTCTGGGAATTGAGATGGCAGAGGTGGTACTGAAACGTCTGTGAAAATCACCCGTACTGCGATTTGAAAAGGCGTTCATGCGGTCAATATCGACTGACTATGAACCTCATGAATCAGCAGGGGAAGAGACGAAGTGAAAAATTGTGAAAAAGAGAGGAGGAGGGCGATCGACGTGGGTGTGATCGGGAAACTCGCACGGACTGCGGATACAGCCAGTATGTGCTCTTCGGGGTGTCGTTTTATGACAACATACCAGCATCGTATTGCATTTACGGTGCAAGCTACAGGAGATTCCTATTGGTCTTGTTAAGTTTCCGAGCAAGGCATATTGAACAGGCAACACCACAATCAGCGACGATGAAACCCCCACTCAAGGTGTAGGCTCGCTGTTCTACTATAATTATTTTGCGGCGAGTTGCAGAGTTCGGGGCCCCTCTTTCGATATCTGTTTGAGAGCATTTTAGGAATTGTTTGCTGCTTTTGACAAGCTGAACTTCTGGAACGTGGGACTGGCCAGCATACGAGGTCTCACCCATTAATTACGAAATGCAGAGCGGGCGACCACTACAAAATACAGTCGTGTACATGTATTTCTAGGGGCGATTTCAACGGAGAAATCCAAGCAGTGGATATACCCGTTATCACCTCTGGTTTGTATTCGACATTTGACCACATTCAGTACGAGCTCATACTCGGTAGTATGTGGTTCTTCTCCACATACCGTAACATTTTTTTCTCTATCATCGCATGTGTGGTTTTCCAGTCGATTGATATCGCCTCTGTATGTGGTGTCACAGCGGCGATCTTCAAAAGGCATCGGTCAAAACAGTTTGTCAACATCAAACTTAACAACATAATGGCACCAAGTTTGCGAGTCATTTATGCGGAATATTGCAGTTGAATCAAGCCGGTAAATTCCCGTAATACACTCTACCAGGTATCACCATAGACTTGGCGGCACGACATTGACGGTAAATACATTTTCAGGGCTGTTCAAGGGGTAGTATTATTTCAACGCCGTTTCGCACAACCCGTACATGTGCCAACGTCTTGGACTAAGCCTCGCAGGCTGTTGTGGTACAGGCAGATGTTGCATTCAAGATCCATTCCCTACTTTTTGGATATGGCATTGGCCCTGCAGTGATATACTTTAACGTGATGTCTCAGGCCGATGCTGCGAATATAGATACCAGTTTATTTTTTTAATTCCATCAGCCTTCAAATTGTCGAACCCAAGACCTTTCGGAGTTACTACCAGGACGTTCATATAGCAGGTTGTTCTTAACGATAGAATAACACCGGCGTAACCTTTTCTACGAAAATACCCCTCCAGCAGAGCGTACGTAGGCACACCTCACACGCTGCAAAACCTCACACGAACCAACAACTTTCGACGGTACCTCATACACAAGTCAACGACGTAGACACTCTAACACAAACCGAGTAGGCTTCAAGGCCCACTCTAACTCGGAACGTAGTTGACGAGCAGGTAGCTTCCTGAGTACACGGACAGTACATAGCTATCCAATAATGTATCACTTTGCCCCTACATTGCCTGGCCCCAACGTAAACACCCACAAATATTGTCAGTGGTAGTACACGAATGGAGAAATGCTCTGTTGGTTTATCACCGTTCCTGACTCCTCGAGGCTCAAATAGCAGGCCGCGGCCTGTTGCCCCTAACGATTTGCCGCCTCTCCTCCGCGGGAAAAAAGCGATTATCTCACGAGAGACGTGTGAATAGGGGTAAGGACTGCACTACTCATACCTCATGCTAATACGCACATTTCCTATGCCAACCGGGTTTGGACGGAAATACACCACACCATACTGTAATAAAGTTACAATGTTGCTGCCGCACCGATGGACGCATTGGAGAAGCGCAAAACCTCCAGAAGTTTGATCGAACGGTAGACCAGAAAATCGAGGTATTTATCCAGCTACCAACAAAAGAAAAGGGCATGTCCGGGCACGCCGGCTAGCAGAATGAAATTGGAGGAAAATAATATCGGGAATACTGGGCACTCCCCACGACACAGATTTCCACGGCACCATCGCAGATTAGTCCTGGCAACACTTCTTCATGGTTTTGTCAACTACTCTTAACCCAGGCGCGAAACAAATGACCAGCTACACCCAGCCAATGACGTGGTTAGAA
Source organism: Postelsia palmaeformis (assembly GCA_037834295.1). Classification (NCBI taxonomy): domain Eukaryota; class Phaeophyceae; order Laminariales; family Laminariaceae; genus Postelsia; species Postelsia palmaeformis. The sequence goes on from JBBMHQ010031335.1 coordinate 7,264, forward strand.
AAAGCCATAGAATCGGCAAGCAAATACTATTGTTGGTTGTGATTGTGCCTTTCTTGTTGGACGCAGCTGTCGTGTTTTTTTTGTCACGATTTTCGTCAGGGCAACACTCAGTCATTCATGGCACAATCGCCGCACCGCTTGACACATACTTGCCCAAACCGTGTGACTTTACCTTCAAACAAATGAGCAATGTCCCACTGTATCAGTATAATCACTCTACCCACACACGTTCCTTCACCCAACACACATATGTACGAATGTTCAAGGATAACGCCCCCTCGCGGAGGAGACTGGTCGACCGACACATCAGGCCATGACATGGTTGAGCATAAGTGGCGAGGTCGAACTAGAAGCAAGCTTCTCAAGACTGGCTGCTGTCTTTAAACGTCAGGGATTACACCGTGTTGTTCATTCTCCGTCGCCCTGAACGTCACGGTCAAAGTATTCCCGAGCGTTTGATGTCACCCAAAATGCACGCAAACATGGGTAACTCGTGTATACCATGAGTTGACCATAGAGCACGGCTTGTGAAAGGAACACGTCTACCCCCTGCCGGCAAACACATACGACGACCACAGTACTCGACAACAGGCGCAACACACTATTGGCGTTTTAAAAAAAGACGCACGACGAGGGCACACGCTGTAAACAAACCGCAAAACCTAGTAAGTCAGAGGGTGCCTCCGTTTTGTCTAGGTAGGAGTGTTCGCACCTCCGTAACGGCAAATACCAGATTTGGTCTGGAGGAAACCTGCAAAGCGCACGTGTGATACCAACTGCGACTTATCGCCAAGGTATTCACGAAAACACGTTTCAGATATGTCTACACGCCAAACCCTTCACTCCCGCTCCCTCTAAAGATAGTGACGATACCATCACGTTCACGCCTGCCTTATGGCGTTCATAAATAATGGGGTGTGACGAATATTGCCGCAAGAATTCAGCCTTGTGCCATACACGAGGCTCTTTGTTGGTCACGTCGCATCCGACAAAATATTTCAATATCCACAACAACTAACACACGGAGAGCAAAGACACAACCATACCCCAGGAAGTCCGTGGTTATCGTCATCTACGGTAGCCACAAACGAAGCAACCGAGAATATTCTTTACGTTGTCGTCTATTTGTATATATGCCCTCTCCCCAACGCCTGCAACAAACATGAAACCATACCAATTAAATGCATTGGCCGGAACACCATTCTTCGTAAGAAGCGTCTGCCTGGAAATCCGTACATGCCCCAACAAGCTTCTGAAAAATGCATGTTTTGTTTACCGCGCCCATGCAAAGCGGCAAGCCCAATTCAACGTCCAACACCTTCCCTGCACCAGTCCAGCCGAGCGCACATTCGCTCCCACGTAATCTTCTAACCACGAACAGGAATGCTTGTCTCGAACTCTAATCTTAACGAGGGTTGCACAAGGTAACCGGCTCGACTGTTCCAAACGTATACCAGGTATAGAGTTTCGAGTAGTTCCGCGATACCTGGAGCAACTCGTCGAAATGCTCAACCGTTTTGCTCCTGCCATCGACAACTCAGTTTTCGACATTGATCGCATGCGCTGCTAACGGTCGTTCCGTCGCCGGATCAAACACAATTTACGCGCTTGTGGGAGGCACAGCGCCGACGCTTGTCTGACTGAAAGCATTCCAGCGCTGTGATAACCCTTGTACTATGTCTTCTCCTTGAAGCCTTTATCGTTCTCGTCCCCTTATATTTTCCAGCTTCCTTGGAAGAGTGATGGGTACTGACAAGGGCTGCATATTAGACCCCTCCGTTGGGGTTGTGCCACGTAGTCTGGAGTTTTCACATAAACAGAGGCAGGCGGGGCGTGAGTGACGGTACGCTCACCGTCGGAGGTCTAGCAATATCACGTTGTCTTATTGTCTTATATCCACCCGAAGCACAAAAAAAAGAACGAATGCAGCATTTCCACCAAGCCTGCAGCGTTTCCACAAGTTATCACAATCCCTTTTCCTAGAACATGAACCCTATCCACACACCCTGCTCACCAGATTCATGATCCTGTTATGCCAGTACGGGCTTCCACTGTTGTTGTCGATGTATTGTACCCATGCCCCGGCGACCGATCCAGTGTTGGGGTAAAACTGGGCTGTCCGTGCGACATTTGGGTCGGCGCTGGTTGACAGACCTTGCACAGAAGGTTTGTAGTACCGGGTTTCTTGTGATATCCTGTGGCGCCTGGACGAAACACATTACAGCACCCGCACTGCAGGTGAGGGTCCACGACAGGTTGTCTCGGTGCCAGTCGTTCTTGTGCCGAACGCGGCCGTGCACGTTACGGTCCATTTGTCAGGAGCGAGCAAGTAGATTTACGGGACAATAAAAAAACCCGCATGTTTCGCATTGTTATGTACAAGCTTCTCTCGAAGTGGATACGCCCTACTTGGTGAATAACATGTCAGCGACGCCTCACGACCGAGGATGCAACGAGCAAAACTAGAACACCTGGTATCGGCAAACCGAACAGCGACCTTGGTACTCATCTTATAGCGGGCATGTACCTCGATGAAATATCGACCGAGACGAATACTACCTCCGCTAAAAGTTCCCTTACCCGACATTACATAAATCATTTTTCAATACCGACGAACCGTTATGTCGGTCGAAGAGACAACACGCCAACGCAGACAACCACAACATCTCAGGCAGTCGCCGTTCTTCAGCTTCATTGAAGTATACTCTCGATGATCCGTTGCATACTGGCAACACTCGAGGAGTACAAGTTTATTGACGGTCATTTCACAGCCGGACTAAAATGGCGGCTTAACGCAGAGCTTACACTATGCGCACGTGCATCCACAGGGGCCGGCGGCCTGTGTTGTCTCACCAGCATCTGGCTCCGGACTGGTCGTGGCCTTGAACCCACGCGTCCGTCGCGTGTGGTGTCGACATAGCTCCTCTTCGGACGCTGCTACTCTTTCGAACTACGCCCTGTGACCCAGGTACGGCACAGGAAACGCACGGCAGTAACAGAGCCACCGGTGTGGAGCGTACAAAAACACGCGGCCGTTTTTTCCGTTGTCTGGCGGAATTCAACGACTTGGGTGCCGGATGCTTATGTTCCGTCTAGTTCGGAGAATGGAGTTCTAATGCTCCGGTGTCCCGTTGACTACTAATCGAGAGGTGGGAAGGTTGGCATGATATCGCGATCGCAAGCATATATTCACTGTATTCAGGGTCGTACATACACGCAGAACGTGCATTACGGTTAGGAACGATTTTTGGGAATCGAGGCTCAAGTACAGGGTTTTTTCCGACGGTCGACGACAGGCTGTCATGGTTGAAATATATGATTTGCCATGAGTACTGATCTCAAAGGCCGTTTCTTCGGTGAAATACCGGTTTTATCCTAGAGCGAATCACGTGATTGTGTCAACCTCTCGAATGTATGGGCACCCTCTGCGTGAATTATTTTGGTGCTAGTGTGTCTCTCCAATTAAGAGTAATTCCTTAGCACTCAGTATTCAATTTGGGGGTTGTGACCGCTGCAATGAAACACCAAAGCGCCTACACCTGTAGTCGTGCCGTTCGACCCAGATCTACTACGCCTACGGGGGGTATCAAGTCTTCGACGACAAGGGTCTTTGCGTCCCGTCTACTCCATTGTGCTACCTGAACGGAACACTAACACCGAAGAAAGGATTTAAGGTGACCACACAGACCTTTGATATGCCTTCCCACTATGCCTTTGTCCCAAGTACATCCACGGACACATCTGTGATACTGCATTGTACAAGTATCTGCTTCGAAGTATGTGCATATGCATACTGGAGCACCTTTCATACATACATAAAACTCTTTCAAGCAGGTAGGGGACCAAGCGTCGTACCCGCCGGTTGAGTCTTTCTTATAGAGCCCATTGTGTTACCTGCCATAGAGGTATATTTGTGCAGTAAAAATATTTCACCCCATAGTCTAACATACGCACATCCCAGGTGCTGAATTTTTACAAAGTGCTTCGTACGCACTACAACTGCCGTTTTTGCGAGGAAAACTGGAAACACCACATAAGTAGTCGACTGCCCGACGTTCGTGTTTTCCAAGCGGAGAACCACTGTAACCCCAACACAGCAGTGTCACACGTCATGCACTGTGTTGCGCGCGTTTCGCCGTCTCTATTCTGAGGAGCGTTTTGTGCACGGTGCAGTGGTGGGAAAGAGCATAGAAAATGAAGTACCTCCCTCGTAATTAGTGGCATGCCTCTGTCGACAGAACGTTTACTTCCAACAGCGTAACCAGGAAGCCATTGGGTTATGACTAGCTTCAGCAACCTGTGTCCTATCGGCGAGGACTTTAATCAACATGCGTTGATTGTCCACATTTGAGATTGATTGGTATGTCGTGTTGCATGTGTTGTCATATCTCGCCGTCCGATGTATATGCAATGCAACGTCTGTGCTTAAGAGGGATACAAAAGTTGTGTATTTCGGGGGACCACCTTAAAGAGGACCAAATATTACAAGTCAAAAAAAAAATACAGAGGTTTTCGTGTGCACCATAGGGTCTTTTACCAATGGTCCACCGTGAATGTCGTCGCGTGCATCGAGTTGTGGGTACGTGTCGGTCTCGCCTTATCAGCGCCACGGTGAGAGCTTTTTCTATGATACCTTTCACCTCCAGATTTCCGCGTACACCAGTGACAATTCGTCGCTGATGCTGCTCAAAGAACGATGGCGTATTATTCCCACAAGCTGACAATGCGAAGCATGTGAAGGAACGAGGCCCATGAGCTTGAAGGACCAAGCTCATGACCTGAAAGAATGATGCGTGTCGAGGCTCTGTCTTTGTCAAGAGATGTCAGAGCTGGCACCGAAGTACTTGTAAGACGAAGAAAATGGAGGTTGGGAATTGCGCTTATCTGGCCATTATGGAAGGAATCTTGATCTCAGAGATCAAGAGAGGAGAGAGGGAAAGGGAGAGAGAAAAAGAGAAGAGTACAGTAGAGTGATCCGGGTGGGCGATGACATGACCTGATCGCGAGACCATGCCCGTGCTACGGGCAGGTGTATCCTACAGCAGCCCGTTAAGGTTCCCTGAACCGTTCCTATTAAAAGCAAAGTCCCCGCAACGTTCTATGCTGCGTACTTGTAACGTTCTATGCAACGTTACCTGATCCTGCAACACGATCAGTATGATAGAGGTAACTCGAATACAGCAGTGCGTCGAAAAGAAAGAACAGACTCAAGTCTTGCCGCATATCGTATTCCTCCGCATCTACGTACTGTATCATAATACACCAAATGTACTCGTATCAGTACGTATTAAGTGCACATCACAATATGATTCGCATACGTATATCGATCTCAACGTCTATACGCTTACATCATGAATTTCAACGTTGGTCCCACATACAGTGTTGAGAATAAAAGAAAACCTCCCAAGCGAAACAAAACGTTTGTCGAAGTTTCGACGACAACCGCTCACCATGGTGTTGGGCATGTGGAGTATTGCACATCGTATAATACGGCAGGTTTTACGGACGCATTACATTTATTTTTAGTCGGGCTAGCGCACACATTGCGTCGTAGGGGGGAGGCGTCTTGTACACCCTCTTTGTGTGCTCAATTCCTGTACCCAGTATGCGCGAGCCACTTCAAGCATATATATTTTCGCACCCCATGGCATAAATTGCGCGAGAGATCCACGGGTTGGAGCCGTCCACGAGATTGCCCCCAGGTACACCGACCCCGCTAAAGAGATAACACAAGTTCGATATTTCCACATGAACTACCTGCTCGTTTCATCCTTGATGGGCACACCGGTTTGGGCGGACGCTGTATTTCCAGTCAAAAACACTACATTGTAACTACTGTGTTTAGAGAAATTTGTTCGACGCATACTGTGTTCGATGCTAAAAACATGAAAGCTCTAAAGATGGCTTGATCCGGATGAGGTTCGAAGTACAAGCTACTACTTCTATAGCCGTGTTCAACACTCGCAGAAGCAATAATGACTTCAGCGAGCCGTTCTACCCACGAAGAACGATGTTAGACGCTTCTCAAGGGCCCACACGCAACATTTTACTGTCGACAGGTGGACTACTGTGATTTTGAGAACTTTTTCGGCCTTCGCCATGTGAACAAGACAAAGCCATCATTGTTGTGTACACTGCGTCGGTTCACAGCCTTCGCGAAGCTGTGCCCACTAAACCCAAACCCAATACTACGCCAAGCCACAACCTCTCAGTTATGACTGACTGTAGTAGTATTTTCATACCGTCACAGCCCATATACTTCGGTCCCCTCCGAAATGTTTTCGAGTAAGATGGTGATGACTCAGGATAATATTATTATGATATGCCGGAATTTGTGTGGAAAGTAGCTACCGTCGACTCGAACTTACGCCAGGCAGGGCAAAAACACTACGAGTCGATAGTTTAGGGGTTTTGAAACATACTAGATCGGCGTGAAGTAATGAACGAAGCTTTTTCTCGAGAACCAACGAACGAGCAGACACAAACGCTATTGATATTATAGATATCTGTCAGGAATCTTACATGTTCTGCCGTGAAAAAAAACGGTGAACGTTTCGTACAACACGCCGCGACCACGACGTCAATTCGCAACAACAACAGCAAAGGGTCACATACGTTCGGAATTTGAGCTTACTTCTTCGGGACTGTCAAACGCGTACGCTCTTTACACATACTTTCCCGGCTGCTGAACGTGTGTGCGAGGAATATATTTATCTCAGCAGTTTGTCACCATACGCAGGGTTATTGTTTTTTTTCAAATCGGGCCAAGACCCTTCAAGCCCTCATTGTGATCCCTTGAATGAACGAAACGCTTGTTCGACATAGAGTTCGATCATGGTGTGTCTTGACAAAATGGGCGTACGCGTAGCTTTATAATGGGGGAGGTGGCAGCAGAAAGGCGTTTAGAACGGTGTTTTATTTCGGATACCAACGAAATTTTCCTGGAAGCTGCTGCTAACACTGCTTATATGGCATCTCGGGAAATATGGTGTGGGTTTTGTTCTGTTTTTTGGTGCAAAATAAGAGGAGGCGGAGGAAAAAGGACGCCAAGCGCATTCTTCACCACTGTTGTTGTAGACTTCGAAATAAAATTACCAGCTTATTTATGGATATATCAAATGAGGTACTACTGTGGGGCTCTCTGTATAGAACACACTACTCCAATAGCATCTACTTATTCTTGCCGTAGAGTATAATTTTAGGCAGCAAATCCATATTTTGTACAGGCGTACTGGAAAAACTTAGAGCAACACAAGTGAGTACAGTCGTATGTATTTGTGACAGCGAACGCGTGTTCGTGTTGCTGTTATTTTCACCAAGTATCATAGCATACATGTTGTTACTAGTTCCTGGTGACATGGTTACAACGTCCTCTCTCTGTGTATGATGGCCGGTGGCAAAGTTAAATTACACACTAACTACGCAGAAAAGGCTTCTGGAACTCAGGCCATTCGTGGGGCCGGCAGCACCAATCCCACGTCCTTTCTGTACGCAGCGACAATCGATAAATAAAGCTAGGGGCAGAATAAAAAAAAGAAGTAGAATTCGAGCTTTAGCAGTCGGTTCGATCGATGTTTGTGCCTGGCACGAGTATGGGCTACTACTGCAGCAAACACTTGATCATGGCATTCCAAAGTTTGATGAAGAACTGCTGTGTCATGATTGCATCGATGTTTAGGAGTCATTTGTTTAATGACCACGGTCATGCGGCGGTAGGAGCGGCCCATAACCCCATGTTTTGTTTTTTATTAGCATCATGTTTAAAAACTAATACCTGGTACATTATGCGGCATTCATGCATGTACGCAATCGACAGCTCGTGAGAAAACCAATCAATACACGATACCGCTGTACTCCTGCTGGATGCAAGTGTGAACGCGTGAAGGAGCATAAACAACATCCTAACACGACCGGTTGACAAAACATCGGCTTTCAAGAACACCCAACTTCGCGATCTAGAAACGAAGACGGCGCATATTCAACAATTTTTATGTACATCATAATCTCGAATATTTATGATGGGGGTACGTAATCTAGCTTTTGTGGAATGCTCGTTTGACAGCATGGATCACACGTTCCTGTCACTAAAGCGTAAAAAACTAGCAACACATAGATGGGACAAAGGTTTGGTGGGGCACACGGAACACATCTGCACTGCACACATCGAACGACCACTACGGCACGCGTGTGCCCTACAGTGGTACGGTAGCACACCAGCTAGGAATCCACCAACTTAAATTACACACCAAAAGTGCATCGGTACGTTCGACCAACCTATTATTCCTCACCAGTTTCTTGTCAGTGTGGCTGTCCTAGCGCAGAAGCGCCCCAAGTGGGGAAGATCGCGCACGTCTTTATCTTCCTCGAACGTTCCGCTTCTGTTTATCACTTGAAAATCACCACTCCTGCTTCCTCCCTCAATTTTTTTTTCCAAGTTTCACTTCGTAGGCTCTGGTTTGAAGAACCCCTCTTGCCGATGTGCTCGTGTGCCGGCCAGCGCCCTTTCCAAAAGGGCGGGGGTGTTACGTGGGTTTTATTTTTCGTTGGATAAAGCGTGATCGTGGTCCCCAGAGATCTCGAGAGAGGGTCAGTCTTGTGATACTGGGCGAAACAATAAGTGAACGAGGAGTGTGTAGGTAGGAGTGCCAATGGGTAGAGAATATGCGAACGCCTCCGTCGAAATAATGAGCATTTCAGGTGAATCCAGGTCGAGCGAGCTGAAGGACACGTTTTTCACCAGTTACAAGCCTTCTTGAGTAAGCTTCCGTTCTCATTTCGTGATCAAAGGTCGTTCTTTTGAACGGCACCCTACAACGGGTTGCCGTGCGGGGATCGTACCGTTCCTCGCACCTCCTGCTGTACAAAAGCGCAGGAATATGACGTATGAGCACGAGCTTGGTGCGCGTGCACCTAGTCCAACGACAAGCGCACTGTATACCACATCCACCTCGCATCCACATAAAAAACGTCCAGCAGAAATACTTTGGAAATACATGGAAAATGTTACTCGGAGACCAGGGCCCTATCTCTACCTGATAATGGTTGTACGCACCTGTTGGCACGGTGGATCGATATCCAAATCCACAGTTGGTTGCTGGCTGCGGAGCAGTCTAAAGACCTGTTCTATTAATATTCACTCTCGGAACCTCGTTGGTTTTAGTGACTGCATCAATAACCATTACCTGGTGTACCGTTGGGCCTCTATCCTATGTTCGAGAACCATAGCCTAAGCGTCAAACTTATATTCGTTGTATCAGGTATGAAATTATCGCAAAGTGCAAAACATTGACCGATCGATGTAAAAAGGTTGATAATTCATCCATTCGAAAACATGATCCAGCAGTAAAAACCATTAAGAGCTTGGCGTTTTTTTTCTCCAAAAAGTTCTTCTATAAATCACAGTCTAGTGCGAAGGGTGCGCGTTGGAGATGAAATGGTTTATGGAAAATATTTTCAGATACTCTGTACTGACGATTGCCGTCGGATAACATTAAGAACAACAATACGCTCGACTTTTCGTTTGTTTCCGTAATCAGGCTGTTTCTTATCGTACTTCGATTTGTTTCAGTTCGATTTCTTGTTTTTGGCTATGTATTGATGTTTTTGATCCGGAACGCTGTCGAAAGGGTTGTGCGCTCCTCGGAGTACATTTCCCTTCCATCCCAGACGTATCCAACGCAAAAGTCCGCTTCTCCATCGGAGCAGTGTGAAATATCCAGCATTTTCACAAATCAAACAATAGACATCGAATACAATTTGAAGGTACTTTCCAGTCAGAAATTACGGAAATTTTGAATAGTTTGTGCTTCTGGAATGCTATTTGTT